>JAHLJT010005437.1:8938447-9045463 GCA_031308135.1 Acheta domesticus
CAGTCCCTATGTAACTGGAAATCAACAGATTCTTTTACAGAATTAAAACCTAATGCCACTCAGAAGTAGAATTCCAGAAATTTAATCCTGTATTACTAAGTTTGAAAGCAACTACACTTTTGATGGAAAGAATTGATAACTCCAATATAACGATATATCTCGCAAAGCAAAGAACTCATCTCTAAAGCCTTTTCTGATAAAAAGTATTTATTCGGCATAGTTTTGTAACGTACCCAAGAAAATAATTCTTGCATTGCTTTATTGTTAAATCCTTTCTGCTTCAAACTATTGACATCGATAAGTACATGAAGACACTGATTTGCTTTCGTCAGTCAGATGTATTACTTTTGAGGTTTGTACAATAATCCCTCGACTTCCACGAATTAGCAATTTACGAGTTCCGAACATTTATGATTAGAGAAATGTAACCGATTTTAATATTCGCGACTTCAACATTCGCGAATGCGTCTTTTCGTCGTACTTTTTTTTCTTATTTTCTTTGAAAGCGAGCACATTTCATTTCCTTTATCAGCGTCATCTCGGAAACGAACTCGGCAGACACCGGAGATCAAAGTATCAAGCTCTGCAAATATGTCAAAGTTGGGACGTCAGTTCACATTAATTGCAGAGCCGGATTTAAGTATTGCGGGGCCCCCAAGCACAAAATTGTGTTGCCCCCCCTGTAAAAATAGCTCCTTTTTAAAAATAAAAGCTGTCTTAGCAAGTTCTCTCAGTACAAATACAAATGAAAACTAGTAATTCTTACATAAAATTTAACATATTTATTACATTAAATACATTTGTTACAAAATATGCATATGTTCCAAAGGATAGGGCCGCTCATGGATGGAGACCCCTAAGCAACTGCTTGTAGGTAAATCCGGCCCTGATTAATAGAATAACAGAATTGTACGATAATTCAATTCAGTTGCGTCAAATTGGAGGTAAGGGTTTTGGCCACATGAACAGAAAAGCCATTCACGATCTCTGCAATTCTCATTACTATGACCTACCTGAAGAGGAGCTTCTTAAACCGTCAAAAGTTAATATTACAATAAGATGATAATGCCGCGATAAACCAGATACACAGCTAAAGTTATCTGCGGACCACGCAGAATTATGTTTATTGATCTTTATGTTCTGTACTCCCTCTTTTTTTTTTATTTATTTCTTCTCGTTCGACATACTTGTCTTTCGAGGAGGTTAAATTACGCAGTACATAGTTATTAACTTTTTGGGAATTGCCATCCATAAGCAGTGGTTTATATAACTCGGAAGAATGTAATCATAGTGCTAAATTAAATGAAGCTAGGTTGAAGATTGTTTCAGTTTGATCAATTGACAGTAATGGAGGATTGTACTCCCTCACAAATTTCCCAAATGCAATGTACTCGTACTTTTTGTGCAAATCATCTTAAAATATTTACAAAAATAGTAATACCAATTTTTTTACCATCTTTGTAAAAAATGCATTTCATCATTCGTTGAAATGGCGGGATTTAACATGTATACTACATCTCGTCTAAAACTTTATTTCAGACAGCAAAGTGCAGTGCAGAAAGAACGTCTGTTTCTCACATCAAGCGTGACTGTGCTGGTGATTCACTTACTGTGCGGCTCAGCAAGTGCTCAAGAAAGATATACGTGATGTCATATCGTGGTGATGACCTTAAATAGTACAACACTTTATTGTTTTACGGGTAGAAGCTTCAGTTAAGCAGTACTAATGAAAAAAGACTTCAAGTTCGTTCCTACAAATAGGAGATATACAGTATCTAACATTCTTATTCGTACACTCAAATTTAGCAACAAAACGATATATCTCGTCGTAAAATATATTACAATAATGTCTGACGAATGTAAAATAAACCTCTTCGGGTCAGATGGGATACGTCGGGTCGGGAGTATTGAATTGAATTGAATTCATTTTGAGTAAGCCAAATTCGGGCGATTGTTTCATGAATACAATTCCCACGGTGAAATGTGATGGTGGATCAGTTAAGTTGTGGGGTTGTATGTCTTCTCAGGGGGTTGGTACGATCCAATTCATTGATGTTGGATTGTTGATCAGTGGATGCCCTGAGCCACCTCAGCCTGTGTGCGCCACGATCTCCAACGGTGGTGTCACCGCAGTCCCTCTGACAGGGAAGTCTTAGGTTCGAGTCCCGACGGTGGCAGAATTTTCGACACTAGTTTCTCAGCTAGGTCGATTTCAGTCGCTGTCTGCAGGAGAATTCTAGCGGCCGGTTGCTCTGGTCGGTAGTTTTCCGTGGTTTCTCCGATCAACACCAGGCGAATGCCGGAGCAGTACCCTAACAAACGGACCGCGCGCGATCTTTCCTTCCTCTTCCTTGTCATGTCCACACTCCTTACACACACACACACACACACACACACACACTCACACTAACATGCACTACACTACCACACATGCCGGGAGACCGGTCGAGAGCTTAGAGCTTGTCCCGGCTGGGGCGGTGCCCCGCTGGTGGGAGATACCTGGTTAGGGGAAAACCTTGCTAGTCGACGGTAGGTCGGCGCCGGTAATCTTTCGCAAAATTGATTTAAATATTTATGTTAAAATTATGTAATTATTCAAAAATAATACTCTATACTATTATAAAGGGGCGTATTTTAATTAAATGTTTTTTTCTTTTCACTTTAGAACAATGCCGTTTAGTATAGAAATGAATTTTATGTTATGACAAAGGGAAATGACCCACATTTATTGGTATTTGTTGGCGTTTTTCGTCGATTTTGATTAAGTAATTGTTTACATTTTTACGTTATTTTGAATTTATTTTTCGCTGATTTAATCGATTTTAATATCATTTTAATGGTACCTGTTTCAAACAATATTTACGACATTCAGCAAATGCTCACCACAGAATTCCTAAGCAGCCTTTGCGATTCCTTCGCTCTTGTATTGTAACGTCCGCCGCTGTGGTGAGTCCGATGTAATCTAAGTTTGCTCCGACGCCGATCGTAGCCGTTGTCACTTCAGATGACGTCGCGATAAATAAAGGCAGAGGTTTTCTTTTAAAGAACAGTCAAACAAAAAGTTAGCAAGCGGAGTTCACTTGAAGAGAAAGAAGAAGCCTCTATTACATCAGTGACATATCCAACGCCTCTAATTGTTCATCTGAAGTGGTTTTTATCAATATTTTTACGTCATTTTTCTTTGTTTTTAGGGCATTTTTGAAACATTTTAAGAGGAATTTATTGATCATTGTTGGCAATGTTTTAGGCCATCAAAATTCACCCCCTAATTATTATCTACTCACTAGAAAAATAATAGACAATGTAATAACAAATGTGTATTATTTAACAAAAATCTATGATGGCCCTCTTCCAATATATAATCGTCTGTCCACGGGCCTCATTGGAAATTTCCAGGAGTGCCACGACCTGGCTGTGAAGTCCAACAACGGCGTGGCGGTCGCTTCTAAACGTGCCAGAAACAACGCCGAAACAGCTGCTGTAAACAACTGCCGCCCACAGCGACACGCATGATCCATCGCGCGCATTCAACGAGCATTGACTCTCATTGACCGCCCGCCGGCCGTCGTTCGTCTCGCTCTTGTTTGCGCCGCGACCGTTTCGGCTACACAATGCCATCTGGCGGATTACGCAAACGACTGCCCAAAAAAGAAGAGAAGCGCGCCGCCGCCGTCGCCGCCGCGGCCGGCAGCATTCCGCGCTCAGCTGTTCGCGGGCGGGCGCTGGGAAGCACGCGAGGAGACGGGAGGCAGTGATGTGCGTCTACGCGTAAAGAACCATAGTTTACGTCTACACGTAAACAAAGCGTAGACAAAGGTAATCTACGTAGACAATAATGTAATATACCTCTTTTGTGGGGAGGGGCGAATCTAAGAGGGCCAGGATCCGCCCCCAAAGCCAAAATTTATTTATAATTATTTGATCACATTGGAAATTGATTGGATCACATCTAAAGGAGTACTAAGGGAGTGCAAGTTCGAACAATTTCCTACTGGTTTCTTGAGATGGATACGGAGGTTGTCTTTTTTTAACCAGAAATGGTATATTTAACTTACTGAATCGTAAATATTTTTTTTATATTACATTAAAAAATGCTTCTACTATTACTACTTATTATAAACTTTTTTTGGTTATTCTATGTGGAGAAATAAATAGTCTACACAGAATACATTGTCTACGTAGTCTACACGGAAAAAGAGTCACGTAGACTACACGTAGATTACGTGTAGAAAACATGCGTAGATGTAAAATTATAGTCTACGGCACAACTCTGACGGGAGGCAGCACGCGGAGACGACGGCGGCGGCGGCGGCGGCGGCGACGGATTTTTCATAAATAATAACAACATAATACCTTTACTGAACAGAGAATAACCCTCATTAATGTTCTAGTGGAACCCGGCAGACGTTGTTCTGCCCTTCATTTCCCTCTTTCCACTTTCACACTACCTCTCCCTCCCTCCTCACCCTATCACTGTCTGTCTCTGCCGCTCTCTGTCCCTCTTATTCACATTTAATTGCAGATTCTGCACATCTCTGAGCAGGTGAGGTACGATCGGGAAGCGCCGGATCAGCAAAAATGTAATAGAATGTTCCAGAAGGTTTTATCCCATGGGTTACGGTATGAGAAACATTTCTTTGAGGCCTTTGGCCTCAGAAGTTAAGTTTTAAGGCCATAAAACGCATTGTTTAGGAGTTATTTGACGACATAGATTCAAAATCAGGAGTCAGTGCAGAAAACAAGTGCAATTGCAGGCAACTGATCAGTAATGAATTCACGAGCCTGATAAGAAGGTAAAAAAAACCTAATTTGACAATACTCCGGGTCTTCATGGACTAGACAGTCCATCGGATGGATGATATTAGCCAGATCTCTACAAATGAAATTTAGTTTAAGGGGTTAAATAATTATCCTTTAAAGAAAAACAATGAGCTTACTAAGTGTACTAAAATTAAAACCAGCTCTGTAAGTCCATTTGTTTTCATGATAAGGAAAATTTTTAATTTTAGTGAATCAGGTTACTGTAGTTACGTTCAATGTATAAATATTTAATTTAAAAATGAATTATGCCTGATTATTTTATTCAACTTTTCCATCGTTATTAATTATCAAACACATTTCCAGAAGCGAAGTAGTTTTCTCGTGACTTCATTTAGTAATACACCTGGTCTCTTTTCACGAAAGTACATTTAAAATTTTCGTAATTGGACGTGTTGAATATATTAAACAGCGCCATTCCAAGAATGCACAAACATTTCCCAACGGTCTATCGCCACTGACAAAGAGAAATTACCCGTTCACGTTTAGGCACATGTTTCGAGAGTGTTTAGAATGCTCTCAGAAAATAAACGGAAGCACGTTTAGCGTCTTCTCCAAACAAATGAACCGCACAGGGTGTAGCAAGATCGTAACATTGAGTAACGGGAGAGAAAATATTTCCCGACAAATTAAGATAGGAAAATGAAGAAAAAAATAAGAAACCCGATACGACCAACATTGGTTAGGAAAATATTTTTAGTTACGTACATATAAAATGTTCTCAACTATGTGCCTAGGGAGCCTGGGATAGATATGGGTATCCCCTGTAGATACTAACAAAAAGCACATAACATTGAATGAAAGCACAGAATATTTTCACAAAATGACAGAAAATATAAACTTTTATTGATAAATTTCGTTTTAATAATTATTTTAAGAGAAATGTAAATGAATCTCCGAGTTTCAAAACGGACCGAAGTCTATCATTTACAGTTTGAGGTTTGGCAAAATTTATAAGCTACTGAGGGATATAATTTGACAAAAATCGTCAAAGTAGACCGGTCTCTTACTAAAACTCTTGAAAAAAATATTGTTAGAAGTGGAAAACTTTGAGCAAAGTCTTATTCCGACAGTTCCCATTTTCTCTTTAAAATATAATTAATTTTCCTTTCGTGAGTTACTATGATTGCTATGGATTAACAAAAGATATCGACTAACAATGTTTCATGTGACTCGTTCTTCCCGTCATTTAAGAAAACCAAATTTCATTAAAACTCCTCCCCAAGACAATATACCCCATCCCAATCACAAGATCTGGCTACGCCCATATTCTTAGCTACCCCTGTGCATAAATCTAAATTGTCTACCATCTTCTGAAACAGCTTTTATTTTTAGTAGAGAACTGTTTATTATAAGTAAATTAAGTTCTACATCCGTAACTGTCATTAAAAATTACACTCCTAATACACATACACAATAGTCATTTCATCTATAAGAGCAAAACGTGAAGACAGAAGAAAAAAGTTTAGTTAACCTGAGAGAACAGGGTAACTTTGGCAGGACGAAAACTTTTTGAAAGATTTTCAACAATATTCTTTAAATAGTTCATTTCTGATATAATTGTATTAACTGGTTCAGCAGAATTTCTCTATGGCATACTTACTTTCTACAATTCTTTTTCTCTCAATTGCAATGAAACAAAAGCCACCGAGATCAATACGAACATACAACACAATGCTCTCACATGCACTGTAACAACAAAAGCTTCTGCTCGACAGTATTTTGAAACGCAAAGCGCTTGGGGAACACGTGTTTCTGTGCAGTTGAGTTCCAAATACATCAAAACGTCCTCGTTCTGTCAGGCACTTATAATAGAATTCTAGTCTCTCGCACTCTACAGTCTGGTTCCAAAAATATTTCCAGCAAATAAATTGACTTACTACTTGTTTATGTTGAAAGACACTACAAACAAGTATTTTATGCACGATATATAAGTAACAAGAACTTAGCATTACGTAGTAATCCAATTTTAGAAAAATTGAGGTAAGCGGCCAGTATTTTCACAACCCGGAACATTCCAATGCTTCCACTTTTTAAGGAGAATTTGACACACTGTGTAAGACAAAGGCAGCGCAATTTTTGGCTATTAATTTCATTTACATGACTTACGCGCGTCATGCAATCCCCCCCCAGAAAGTTGTAGTATTATTTCGTTATTGTGACTGAGCGGGTATATTTTTTTTATTACGAAACATGGTAAATTTTTCGACGACGACGACGTAAATTTTATTATGAAACTTATTACTTTTTAGCTAGCTACGTATTAATTATTAACTGAGTTTCTCTGTGATATTCCTATTTCTACAAATTACAGGTGTAATGAGGGATATTTAGATTTTTAGTGTGCCATCTGCAGGTAAGTTGCGAAGATTGATTTAACCTGAAATCGGTGAATGGGGACACTATTTTTAGATTGAGTGTTCTACATAGTGGAATTGAAGTGCATCATTGATTCAAGATCAACTATAATTTAGGCCTTGCAAAGTCAAAGGAGCTAAGTGCCAAAAACTTTTTTTCTCGGGAAATCAATGAAAACTGTATGAATTTATATTTTTGACACACAACGAGAGCTATCATTAGGAATGTGTTACTACTTGGAAGGTGTTTGGAACATCGCTCTTTTAACTGTGTATTGACATCGATATTTAGATGTTAAAACCTTCGTTTCGAAAATGTTGGGACTTAGCTCCTTTGGCTTTGCAAGGCCTCAATTGTAGTTGGGTCTTCATGGATTGATGGGTAACCGAAATGTTTGATATGAAGACCAATCTATGAAATTTCCGAAAAAAGTTTCGGAAAATGAACGCCACACAGGAAAGTTGCAGTGCACAAGCACAGAAGCCCAATAGTCCATGAGACTGGCAGAACAGACTTTACTGACATTTACGAACTGTTTCTAGAATGACAGTAACAGTTGTATGACTAATGACAGCAGTTGTAAACTGCCGAAAAAAACTAAGAAAGAAGAGAGAAGCAATTTGAAAGATTCTTTCATATGTCATTCAACACACAAATGAAATGTGACCGACGAAAATGCAAGATTAACACATTTCAGTTATTACATGAAACAAAAATAAACAACAGAAATTACACGATTTACACCGCTTTCAAGACTCCAGAACGAATTAATCTAACAGCCATAAAAATCTATGGAAAATTTACGATCAGCCATCGACTGACGCAGCAGTCTTTGAAGGACTGTACAAAATATATGCGTTAACCGAACCATCCTGTGACTTTACACGGCCATTTTCGCAAAACACATGAAAATCACCAAAGAGATTACACATCGCCATTCCTTTTTTAACAGACGATGTCATCAGCGGTCTAAGTAACACTCAACATTGTTCCAACAGAACAGTCTGGAATAACTTGAGATTGACATTCCTATCACTACAATCCGCAGTGCGAATGCGTCATTTTCAGTCTAATATAACCGGCAGCTACTCTCTTTGTACGAATAAAGCAGTGAAATGGATCTGGTATCTCTTGGGGTCATCGAAGACGTAAATCGATTCTGCAGCAGCCGGCGGCGGCAGCGGCATCCATTGCTGTTTTCTCAGCTGTCATTTCTGTGAAAGAGAGGGAAGCTCCGTCCGCCCCTACACTATTCCGCTCTCCCCTCCCCCCACCCCCTTTCCCCTCCGCCAGTCGCCGATCGATGAGACACCGCGAGGGGTAGAGCAAGGGTGACCAACCCGCACACGTTCTTGTAGACGGCCCCCAAGTCGCAACATCGCACCTGCAAACTCAGCGTTCCCAGTTGGATCGTTTTAAACTTCACACAACGACAGCTGGGACAAACTACTATGGTCCGATTAAAATAAGTTGGTGATTGACAGTTGCGAATGGAAGGGAGCGACGCTGACAGTTTGCGTACCAACGAGCACGAGCTCCCGGAACACGAAAATAAACACTTGAAAAAAATACTTATTAAAGTAACTAAATCATTCACTCATATTGTATGAAGTTACAGCTTCAGAAGCACAACTGTCAATCACCAACTTATTTTAATCGGACCATAACAATATTCTATTGCCAAAGTACATATTGGTGGCTGTCAAATGGAAAAATCACATTCGTAACTGCGTGGATATAAAAACGTCACATCTCAAACACTGTACTACTCAGGTCAATATCCAAAGAAAAAGTACATTTCCTGAAAGATTGAAATGAAACTAATTGAATCTGATATGATCGACGTAATCGTTGGTAAAAACCGATCTCGAGTGTTCTCTAGTGAAATTTAAATATTTGTTAGGAGGTGAGAACAGTAGAATCTAATTAT
The DNA here is from genome assembly GCA_031308135.1 of Acheta domesticus. Classification (NCBI taxonomy): domain Eukaryota; kingdom Metazoa; phylum Arthropoda; class Insecta; order Orthoptera; family Gryllidae; genus Acheta; species Acheta domesticus. The sequence goes on from JAHLJT010005437.1 coordinate 8,947,554, forward strand.
TACCCCTGTCGTCTTGCAGCAAACACCCTCATTTATCACTGGCGCAAACGTTCTGTGAATAAACTGATTCCCAAGTTGTCATTGTAAATAAAGTTCGTTTTTTTTTTAATATAATATGGAGAATATATCCTAACGTCTGGAAAGCGTCATTTGGACTAGACTGTGACGAATACATGGTTTGGCAATTGAGAAGTAGTAATTTCTAAACCAACGATTCCATTGGATTGTGGCCATTGCTCAAACGTCATCATACGCATTAGGTCGCAACTACTGAATTTTGAGTTACAATGTAGGAACAAGGGGGTCGCAGGGGGATCAGTTTTCTGACAGATGTAACTAATCAAATCTGATTTTTTGACACATTTTAGAAGACGAAATCGCACTTTCTGAAGGGAAATTTGACTTTTACAATCGTTAAGACAGCAAAACTGAAGATATAATAAAGCAATGTCGAGCATTTACATAAAAGTGTCTGTAACGCTGTCGGCACCTTCATTATTGAGCTGTCACTGTCGGAAAGTAGCAGTTTCCGTAGGGTCGTCCGCGGAGAAACTCCAAAAGAACCACCATGACAACAGATTAACGCGGCCTGGCGACCTTGGAAAAGGTTTTCGCGAGATTATTGATTGGTTGATAGTGATTCCGGGCGCGTTTTCTAGTAAGGTCGTCTAGTAATCCCGTAATTGTAGTGTATGTTTTATGAGGTGACTGTGATATTCCCCCACTATATGGCGAGATCCGGCGGCGACCTACCAAAAACTAGCGAGGTTTTCCCAACCAGGTATTTCCCACCACTGCCACAGCCGGGACAAGTTCTAAGCACCCGGCATGTGTGGTGGTGTAGTGCATGTGAGTGTGAAAGTGTAAGTAAGGGGTGGTGATAGGACAAGGAAGAGGAAAAGGATGGGGAAGGAAAGATCGCGCAACGAGCCGTGGCCAGTTTGGGGTACTGCTCCGGCATTCGTCTGGTGTGGATCGCCGAAACCACGGAAAACTACCGATCAGAGCAGCCGGCCGCCAGAATTCTCCTCCAGACAGCGACTGAACTCGCCCTCGCTGACAAACCAGTGTCAAAAATCCTGCCACTGTGGGGGGAGTGGAATCCTAGGACCTCCCGGTCAGAGGGACTGCAGTGACATCAGTCGATACCCAGAGCAACCTCTCCCGGTCCGGTTTTTCGCGAGAAAACCCCACTTCCAGGGAGATGACGCAGGCGGGTTGCCCAACGTCTGCGGGCGGAGGACGCGGGAATAAGCTCCAGTTAACGTCAATTGCCGGTCGCCCGCCCGCCCGGCCGGCCGGCGACAGCGACGCAGCGCGCCGCGGCGCGGGCCGCCGCAACCGATCGATCACTCACCGCGGACGCCGCAGCCAGCAGCGACGCGACCGCCGCCGCCGTCGCGTTCTGCTCCGTCGTCAGCACATTGTTGTTGTTGTTGTTGGCCTGCTGCTGCAGGAAGCAGTTGTTGGCGTCGGCCGCGGGCGCGGTGGTGGCGCTGCCGGCGCCCGCCCAGTCCTCGGCCTCCTCGAATCGCGCCAGCGGTGCCTCGAACTTTAGCTCGGCCATCTTCGTGGCCATCATATCTCTCATGGTCGGCCCCACCGCCGCCGGCCCCAGCCGCGCCGCCGCCTCGCCGCCGCTCCTGCCGCCCGCCGCCGCCTCCGCCGACACCGCGCTCTGTGGCCTGCTCGCGCGACCGCTGCCCAACCTCCACTGGCGCCGCCGCGGCCGAGGCCAGCGCCGCCGCCGCCGCAGACGGCCCCCACGCGCATGCGCCACGCACCGCAGCGACCGCGCTGCCATCTCGCGACCGCGCACCGCACGACACGCGCGAACCATTGTTGCGTGCGTCCCTGGTGGCGGGTTGCGAAATGAACACCGTATGACCCAGGACGTTAAACAACAATGTATTTTTTATAAATTATTAATTTAATAATTAATAATTTAATGCATTTTATTTAAGATTACAGTCTTATGTTGTGGAGGGGGGTGCGTAATAAATTATTCTCAAACCAACCTTATATACTAAACTTAAAATTTATACTTAATTCTAGACTTATATCTACTACATAATTTCACATATATACATATCTGATTTGGTTAATACAAATAATAATAATAATAATAATAATAATAAATAAAATATAAAAATATAAATAATAAAAAAACAGTGTTCATGAGCTCGTTGATGCGTGTTGAAGAGCGTGTAGATGTGCAATTAACCAATCACAGAACACATAGATGCATTGTTACATGCGCCACCCACCTTAGCGACCGCGCTGCCATGTATCGACCGCGCACCTCACGAGAAACGCAAACCATTGTTGCGTGCGCCCCTGGTGGTGGGTTGCGGAATCAACAACGTACGATGCGGAACGTTATTATTAAAGAGCACATTCATATGCAAAACAAGTCTGAAAATATACTTACAGAAGGGGAATGTATTATTAACAATTAAGCACGTCAAATACAACTATTTGAATTACTTTTATTCAATCACAGAACACAGATTGTCAAAGAACACACAGATGGTCCGATTAAAATAAGTTGATTGACAATGATGCTTATGAAGCTGTTGTTTCATAGAATACGAGTATATGATTTAATTACTTTTATAAGTATTTATTTAAACTGTATTTTTTTAGTGCGCCGGGAACACGTGCTCAGTGGTATGCAATCTGTGAACGTGGCGCCTTTCCATTCCCTACTGTCAATCGCTAACTTATTTTAATCAAACCATAGTATAGGGAAAGTTATTTATAATGCTGCGCGTAAAAACGGCAGATTTTCGGCAGAAAAACTCTTTATTACAGAGCCATGGTAACGAAAAAGTGGATAAGTCCAGTTACTAAATTAAGAAAAAAAAAATCTCTTAACACGTGGTGAAGCCAGAATCCCTGTTTTGTGGGTCCTTGATACCAAAAAAACCTATTGATATCAAAACGTCTGCCCGTTTGTTCCACTGAGACACAACTTGAAATAGTCGAATTCAACCAATTCCATCAAAGCGCCTGTGGTGAATAAATGCATTTATTTCGAAAGTCAGACGCCGTAGTCATTTTTACATTCTCGCGCTTAAAAAGGAACTTTTTATGAAAAGAAAGTTATGTTATGGTGCGCGAAAAAACGGGGAATTTTCGACAGTAAAACTCCTATTACAGGGCCCTAATAACGAAAAAGTGGATAAATCATGTTGCTCAATTAAGAAAAAATATACTTTAGCACATGGTGCAGCCAGATTCCATGTTTTATGGGTCCTTCATACCGTATAATCGATGGAGGCAAAACGTGTCGGTCCGTCCGTCTCTCTGTGAACAACGCTAGCGAATAAACCGTTCAGCCGATTTTCTCCAAAATTAATAATCTCAGATCGATCTCACTGATCTCGTGGACCCTTGAATTTGACACCGATATTTTAATTTGGGGGGGGTACTTTACATGAAACCCCTGGAACATTTTCAAAATTTTCAATGGCGCCAACAATTTTGACTAAGTTTGTTGTGTCTGGAGGTCATTGAAGAGAATGGTCTCCTATGGGTTGAAAACTCTGGTTTTTCGAAAATTGAAAAACTTGAAAATTTGTTCGGTATCTTCCTACAACTACAATTATGAAGATAAAATTATTTTCCATAATGAAATGTGTTCATAAAAACAAATCTTCAAATAAGGTCACGTTCAATTTTTCAAAAACACAAGTATTTTTTGCGAAAATTTGTGTCAATTTTTTACTTTCCCGTTTATACGTACGTACAGTATAGGGAAAGTTAGGTAATGCTGCGCAAAAAACGGCGGATTTTCGGCCGAAAAAAAGCATTGTCGGGTCCTGATAACGAAAAAATGGATAAATCCAGATGCTAAATTAAGAAAAAAAATCCCCTAACACATGCTGCAGCCAGAATCCCTGTTTAGTGGGTCCTTGATACCGAAAAAACAGTTGAATGAAAAACGTTTGTGAAACACGCTAGCGACTAAACTGTTCTGACGATTTTCTCCAAAATTGATATTCCGCAATGGATTTGACTGAGCTCGTGGTCCCATTAATTTAAAACCGATATTTTAATTTTGGGGGTACTTTACATGAAGCCCCTGAGACATTTTCAAAATCTTCAAAAAAATAGCGCCAACAATTTTGAATAAATTTTGTTGGTGGATAGTCCAAAGGTCATTTAAGAGAATGGCGCAGGTCTCATGTTGGTTAAAAACTCTGAATTTTCGAAAATTGCAAAAGTTTGACTTTTTGTCGGCGTCTTCCTACAACTACAAAATTGAAGATAGAGATTTTTCCTTCAAATAAAATTTGTTCTCCAAGATGAGTTCTTTCATTAAGATCATGAACATTTTTTTGAAAATTTTAGTGGTTTTTGCTCAATATTGCGTGCAATATATGCAATTTTTAAAAATTACAAAAAACACGAGTTTCTCAAAAACGGCTCAATCTTCTTTCTTTAAAGAGATAGCACTAGATGTACTCTATGAGGTGACATGAACGCCACGTTGCTCTATTCTTTTGTTTTTTTTTTTCAAAAATTACAAAAATGATTTTTTTGACTTGTATATCACGTCATTAATATTTACCTTAGCGGCGATTTCTTGACATTATTGTGTTAATGAGTACATGTGCTTTAAATAACGTCAAGTAAACTTTCTCAAAAACTCAACCGTTTTCTGTGAAAACTAGCTCAAAATCCCGCATTTTTAGAAACGCTTAAATGCCATTTTCTCAAAAATGTCTAAAAATTTTTTCTTCAAACTTTTGGAATGGATAGTGCTAATTGCACTCTTTAGTATGACGTAAAGTTCAATTTGGGGTATTTTTTATGTTTTTAAAAAATGCACAAATGTAATTTTTTTAAAGATCTCTTATATCTTTATTATGCACAATTCCAGCAATTTGAAAACATTGTTTTATTTGTGAGTGTAAGTACTTCAAATTACTTTCAATGAAGGTTTTTGAAAACTCATATATTTTCTCTGAAAAGAGCTTCAAATAACGAATTTCAAGTTGCGCTTAAACGCCTCTTTCTTAAAAAGTCTACAAATTTTTAAAAGAAAATTGCCATTTAGAACGAGGTTTTAGTGTTCTTTAACAGTTTTAAAATAATATTTCCATTCTACCATTAGGAAACCTTAAAATTAAGAAAAAGTCAAAAAACGTTCTTTGGGCGGCGATAGAAGGCAGCTGGCAAGAGCGATAGATGGCAGATGGCGGCTTCCGAATAGCTAATTCAGACCCAAGGAAATAGAAAACACGGAAAAGTCCGTGCCATTCTGTAGCACCACTAGTTTATTTTCTTTAAACCATTTTTTTTCTTATAAACCGTACGCTTTTTTGTTAAATTGGGATCTGAAATAGCATAAAGGAATCTTAAGAGAATGGTGTAGGTTCGTTGAAATGTCTGATTTTTCAAAAATTTTAAAACATTAACAAAATTTTGCGTCTTCCTACCACTACAATTGTGAAGATACAATTGTTTTTCTTAATGAAATGTGCTCAACAAAAACAGATCTTCAAATAAGGTCATGATGATTTTTTTGAAAATATCAGTAGTTTTTCCATAATTTCCTGACGAACATAATAGCCCGCTCGGAATTCACTGCGCTTCGTGTTCGGCGTCTTCTTACGACTACAATAGTGAAAATACATTTTTCTCAATGAATTGTATTTATCAAAACTATATCTTCAAATAAGGTCATGCTTAATTTTTTTCAAAATATGAGTAGTTTTTCTATAATTTCGTGACAAACTTAATAGCCCGCTGCAAATTTACTGCGCTTCAGACAGCTGGATGGGTTGTAAAATAGAATTTGCAATTTTGTATATTATTTCTTTGTTCGTTTCTTACATTCAACCTTTTCTTATACATTTATACATTAATCCTTTAGAAATTATTTATTTTGAAATATTTGAAATAAAAATTACTAGCTCTCGGAGAATATCGACAATGCACGGAATGCAACAATGGAATGCCGTTTCGAGTTTGCAAATTTCTGTGAATTATGTGTCATTGATGTGACTTGATGTAGTTGTACGAAAAGGAGATATAATTGTCAAATTTATGTCGATATTTCCATGAAAATATTTAGTTTCCACACCAAATACTGTCCCATTTGTAGTGAGTAGAGTATTTCTTGCATGGTTTTAGAATACTTTTCTCTGCTCATGGCCCTATGGAATGCATTTCTACATTGTCCAGGGTATCAAGCTTCTTTTTCCAATACAGGTTTACAAAACTTTTGTATTATATTTTTGTGCAGTTATAGAATTCACACAGTTCTGCCAACACTGCGTTGAAAACAGTGAGTTGCTCGCTTCTTCGTTCAATTGGACGTTTTCAAATAATAGCTAAAATGTTAATAGCGCAGGAAGTGCAATATTTTAACCCTAAGTAGCTTTTTCCAATAACGTAGGAAAATATGTGCTGTTCTAGGACCACTAGTTTTGTAATTGTTATAATAATGTCCAGTTAAACTACAAGACACGCATCGTTGCTAAGTAACAATAATATATTAATATAATGTAAAAATAATAGGAAAAAATTGCATTATTTGATAGAATTTTTTTTATTGCTTCTGCATAATTTACAATCTGATCTTGTTAGAACAATAGGTAAATGGTGGCTAATAAATACATTTCTGACGTGAATTTGATGACATTGAAAATTTCATTTAAGAAATTGGTATGGCAAATCTAAAATATTATCTCGTTTCGGTCTAGATACATGTTCACTGTTGTCTAGCAGGTTTGTTGAAAGGTAATTTGGATGCTCATACAATCTCTTCTGGTAAGCTTGGCTCTTCGTGGTGATACTTTCTTCTGGCGGGATGATGTCGAGGTCTCTGTATATCGTTTTATTTGTCATATACCATGGTGCGTTGCTATAGTTTTCTTAATGTTTCAGCTTCGAATCTTTTTAGAATTTCTAGATTCGATTTACTGGAAGAGCCCCACAATTCAATACCGTAGGTCCATGTTGGTTTGATTATAGTTTTGTAAATCTGTACTTTGTTATTGCTTTGATTGTCTGTTTATTAGCCATGACAATTTGAGGACTTAGGGCTGCGCTTCTTTTCTCTTAGTTTTGATGTGGGTTTTCCAAGTCAGGCGTCTATCCAAATGCAATTTCTCAAAGTCTGGAAAAAAAGTTATATTGTTCTGCAGCATTCCTAGACATAAAACAAGCATTCGACAAGGTAAGGTATAAAGGAATTCTATTTTATTTATTTTTTTTTATTTACGTCAAAAACAGTTAAAAACTGCGTATGACGAGCTATGGGGAGAAGTATTTAAAGTAATTTAAGGTATTTAAAGTAAAACACCTTCTCCCGCACTCCTACAATTTACTACTCAAATCAAATCTTTACGATCGCCTATTTCAAGTGAAATACCAGGGCGCTCTATCAGAATTCCAACCTATTTCAGCAGGGATGCCACAAGGAAGTATTCTTGGACCATTCTTATATCTTAAATCAACTTCAGACTCACCAATTACAGAAAGAACTACAATAGCCCCCTTTGCAGACGACACAGCTATTCTCTCTGCAAATAAAGATACTTCTTGTGCATCACATCATCTTCAAGAACACCTAAACAAAATCGAAGATTGGAATCATCGTTGGCGAGTCACAGTTAATGAAACAAAATCAAAACACATAACATTTTCACTAAGAAAAGAAAACTGCCCAAAAGTAAAACAAAACAATACAGAACTCCACGATCCTGATACAATGCAGCCAGAATCCCTATTTTGTGGGTCCTTGATACAGAAAAAACAATTGAAAGCAAAATGTCCGTCGGTCTGTGAACACCACTAGCATCTAAACCATGCGTAGGATTTTTTACAAATTGAAGAAACTCCTGTTAATCTGACTCGAGTTGAAGCTTTGAGATTTTGAAAAACTTTCTTCAAAATTTGGAAGTACTTACATAAAGTCCCCCGGACATTTTCAAAATTTTCTCAAAAACGGCTCCAATTTTGTTCTTTAAATTTCTTATGGGAATAGAGTAAAATACACTTAGGGTGGCATAGGTCTGAATTTTACGATTAACTCTGAATTTTCGAAAATTCCAAAAGTTCGAATTTTCTTCGTCCTCTTCCTACAACTACAAAATTAAAGATTTACAAAACTACACAATTAGAGAGTTTTTCTTCCAATCAAATGTATTCTCCACAGTGAGTTCTTTCATTAAGGACATGTAATGTTTTTTGAAAATTTTAGTAGTTTTCGCGCAATATGTGCAATTTAAAAATTACAAAAACAAGATTTTCTCAAAAACGGCTCCAAATATATTCTTTGAACTTTTGATAGGGATAGTGCTAGCGGGAAGCTATGAGATGACACAAACACCTAATTGCCCTATCCTTTTGTTTTTTCAAAAATTACAAAAATGTAATTTTTTGACTTCTCTCACGTCGTTAGTATTTATATTCGAGGCGATGTGTTCAAATTATTATATTTACGAGTACATGTGCTGTTAGCACATTTTTCCCGGCGCGGGCCATAAACATTTAACTTTCACCCAGCTGGGCGCTCTTTGAGCAAATTAGTAGCTTCCCGCCCGTTATAGACGTTCCATGGTGGTGCAGTGAATTATGGGGCCCAAACATGAATTTCGCGCGTCCCACTTTTTAAAAAAATTGAATTTCCCGCTGGGTACGCCCAAATACCTCAGCGGGAAGCCAGGGCAGAATGTGAGCGACCAACGTCATCTATAGACACGAACGCCATCTGTAGATGGTGTTGGTGTGACTGAACGGTTGAACCCCTCTGTTCCTTGCAGTAGCAGCATCAGCGCCACTGCCGCCGTCTCCCCTTTCCCTGGCAGAAGGGGACCAGCTGTGCTGACCGCTAACAGCCCGGAGCATTAGGCAGTGTTGCCAGATTGGGGGTTTCCCCCTAAATAGAGTTTTTTTGGTCTTTAGGGGGCAAATTTATTTGGGGGTTTTCTTGGGGGGGATTTCATTGAGTTCTTAAATTTTATTTTTGTGTTATATTGTGAAATCATCACACTCGCCAATGATGAGAACTAAACTTGGTTTTAAAATTTTGGGAAGAAAGGGTACACTAGTCGGGTGAGAGTATATAAAATGCGTACCGACTACCTATTACTATCGTTTCAATTTGACTGTAACTGATAAGTTAACTGTAAAATATAAATATCATATACAATTAATAATATTTTTCATATTTCTTTCTTTTCCATACCTCCCCATACATTTTAAACATTAAATAACATTTTTTAAAAAATTTGGGTTTGTTTTGGTCGTTTTCACAGCGCTATATAGGGGGAATTGCTTAAGGCCATCTAGCAACACTGGCATTAGGACATGGATGAATATCCATATTGGGACGCGCTGGCTGTTTGGAGCGGTGGGACCTGCCACGCTGATAGCGTGGCGTGGCGTGTTACGTGACAAGGAGCGGATTGCCCCAATTTCAGTAGGAATTACCACTGACTTGTCATTCGACGAAGCGAATGCGGGCCGATGCACGGAGTGAGAAGACGCGGCGCAGGAACTTATACTTCGGTTTTTCTTTCTTGGCGCACGGGAGGGTGTCATCAAAATGAAATATGTCACTGTATTTCGCGTCGTTCTCCGTTGAGCCGCCAGGAATCGCATGATCGTCAGCACTCCTCGATACAGTCGCGATCATGCCACTGCTATCGACACAACGGAGAACGACGCGAAATACCGTGAGATATTCCATTTTAGTGACCCCCCCCCCGTGCGCCAAGAAAAACAAAACGAAGTATAACCCTCTGCTACGGACGTGGATTCCCTGGGACTCCTCCGACTTCGCGAAACTTCAAATACGTGCATATACGATTTTTTTTATAACATTGATTCTTCTTGTACCTTTTGCTTCTACAGTTTTAAGTAATGGTTCGCGAGCTTACTGTTGTGGTATGCTTTTCAGGGGAATTATCAGCCTTTGTTGGCGCGCAGGAGACCTAGGGACTCCACGTCAGTAGCAGTGTAACTTTCAATGAGTGCCCATAGGCAAACATGTCTAGCCCATTAAGAAAGTGCGTAAATATTAATGACTATGATTGGGAAGAAATTATTGCTCAACGGGTGGAGCAAATATTTAGTAGTTTGGAGAGTATCTTCGGATCATCAAATTGGAAATGACCATTACTCATCATACGGTCAGTTTTGTTTAGAATCTGGGGAAAAAGACGATAATGAAACGTAATTTTTTGAGAATAAAGAACCCAAATAAGAAATAACTCAGAATGAAAAATACTATTACGGAAAGAACAAACAAGTATGCAGGAGTTGTGCAGAAAAAGATGACTAAAGAAGCTTATCTCAAAACTTTAGTGTTTGCGGTAGTAACATTTTTTTACTTGATTTTCAGTTCTAAAGTTACAGTAGTTTTCATTAATACATTTTTTAATATTCAATAAATTTTTATTATAAAGACAAATTCATTAAATTTAAAGTGTGCATATAGCTTTATTCAAACATTCCTGATCACATCATATTCTCGCATTAGAAAACTTACTAAAAAATTATTCTGATTAATGTTTTCTTTAGTTAACATTTATAATAAGTTTCAATGTTCTTCATTCGAAATAATCAATACTGTAATATTTGAAACAATGTGTTATGAGTCCACGGTACTCCACGTCAGTACCAGTGTGACTGAATTCCCATGACGGCAGCTAATGGTTAATTACCTAGCATTATTCCACGTGCCCCATTGACTCCTCTCCACCTACTGCTGGAGATAAGAGTATTTATTAGAAAAGAGAGTAAATTGATGTGAAAAGTCAGGAAGTGTAATTTGTTCTGTAATGTTTCTTTGGAAGATAACAATTCTGTGGCGTTTTGGAAAGAGTTCGGTTTTCGTTTTGTGAATCTGCCTATCATTTATTACCTTTCGAAGTAAATGTTTATCACTTGTGTTTCCCTCTACTTAGTAAGAGTTTTGAAAATTGTTATTTTTTCCTTTACTTCACATGCGTTTTAAATAATGTCAAGTGAAGTTTCTCGAGAACTCAACCGTTTTCTGTGAAAACTAGCTCAAAACTCCGCATTTTCAAAAACGCTCAACCGCCATTTTCTCTTAAATGGCTCTAATTTTTTTCTTCAAACTTTTCGAACGGATAGTGTAAATTACACTCTACAATATGATTTAAAGTTCATTTGGGGGTATTTTTTTGTTTTTTTCAAAAATTACACAAATGTAATTTTTTTGAAAGATCTCTCACACATTTCCAGCAATTTGTAAACACTATTGTATTTGTGAATTAAAGTACTTCAAATGACTTCTAATGAAGTTTTTCAAAATCACGAAAGATTCCTGTGAAAAAGAGTTTCCATGTCCGCATTTACACGCTTAAACGCCATTTTCTTATAAATGGCCCTAAATTTTTCAAAGAAAATTGTAATTTAAGACGAGGTTTTAGTGCTCTTTAATATTCTAAACTTAATATTTGGGTTCTACCATTAGGAATCTGAAAAATTAAGAAAATGTCAAAAAAATGTGCTTTGGGTATTGATAGATGGTAGCTGGCAAGAGAATGTGTCAAGTCCGAATGGGTAGCCGAGACCCAAGGAAATAGAAAACTAATACGGGAAAGTCCGTGCCATTCTGCAGCACCACTAGTTTTGCTTTTTAATTTAGCCACTGGATGTATTCACTTTTTTGTAATCAGGGTCCGGCAATGAATTTTTTCTGCCGAAAATACGCCGTTTTTCGCGCAACATTACATAACGCTCCCTATACTACGTATGTAATTCCTTATATATGGGAAATTTAAAAAAAAAAATTACGAACCAATTTTGAGAAAATTAGGCTTCTTGTAAATCACCCTGAAAATTCAAAATATGATTGAAAGCCACAGGACCTCGAGTTGGTTTAGATTTCTTTTTTTATTTATTTACGTCAAAAAACAGTTTAAAACTGAGACGAACTATAGGGAGAAGTGAAATTTGTGCACGTTTTCATAATTCTGTGATCTCTATCCTAAACCATATTCTAGTCGAATTTTGAATACAGAAAAAGAGCGCTTTTTTCATGTTTTGTTGACAAAATATTCGCTCCTACTTAATAAAATATATTTTCAAAGGCAAATAAGCTATAAATTTGTGCCCTTAACCCTCATCATGTTCTTCATGAAAGAATAATACTTTTTGCCGCGACAATATGGAAAACGATAATTTGAATAACTATATTTCCCATTTCAGAAGACGTGCACAAATAATGAAGTTACATTTATGTCCAGAAGACAAACAATGGACCATCTCAGTATTTGCTCAAAGGATCAGGGAAACTGGACGAAAAGCCTGATCGAGATGGGGGCCATCAACCCAGAAACTGTGGTACAATACTTGTCACAGGTTCTTTTGAATTATACAGTCCAAATGATAAATAATTACATTAACTATCATTGTTAAAATTAATGTTACTTTCCTTTTGATGTTTGGTATAGTCTCGAATTGTATAGAAACAGTTATGCAGCAGAAAAGATTTTACTTGAGATTTAAACTTTTCTATCGAATTTAATCGTTTAATGTCATCTGGTAAAGTGTTGTGGAGTAATGTACATGAATTGTGTGTGAATTTTTTGTAGTGAGCTGCCGATACTGCCACCTGATGAATATGATTACTACGTCGTGTGTTATACTTATAGACATCGGCGTTTGCAGAAAATATATTCCCGCCCTTAAATAAGTCATTTTTGACAAAAACTACTGATTCGTAAATCAGGAGACAAAGTAATGGTAACATTCCTAGATTAATTAAGAGAGACTTACCAGAATCACGTGGGTTGGATTTGCTTGTTATTCGTACAATTCTTTTTTGTAATCTGAAAGTCTGGGAGCTATAAGATGTGTTTCCCCAGAATATTATGCCATATCTCAGGCGGGAATGAACTTTCGCAAAATATACACAACGAGCAGTATAAAGGCTGACGGAATTTGAAAGAATTCTGAAGGTGTTGCATAATGAACTTAATTTTGTGTTCAATTCATTTAAGTGGGCATTCCATTTGAGGTTTGACTGAATTGATAGATCTAAAAATTTTATTACATTAACATCAGTCAATGGCACACCGTTCATTTTCAATGGAGTACAGAATTGTTTTTTTGAAATGCAAAACTGCATTGAAACAGTTTTCTTTTCATTTACTATTAATTTGTTATTACGGAACCGATTTGAAACATCTGATATTGTACTATTTACGGTTTCTTTGTTGCAAAGAATATTTGTATCACCCGCAACGAGGACTGTTCTTCCGTTCCGAATCGCTAAGGGTATGATTGGAATAGGATAAGGGATTGATGGAAGAAAACCAATTCCGGAGTAAATTGCCACAACAGTTTGGAACCTAGTGTTGTCCAAATACAGATATATGGACAGAAACAATTTACCTTAATTTGAGTTCAAGAATCCATACTATGTGTATTCTGACGTGTTAAGAGGAAGTAATTTTCTACTTGTAGGAATAAGATTCATCCACATTTCCAGTATCAGGATCTGACAATATGAGTTTTCCATCAAAAAAGTATAATTTTCACCTCAGCATTACAAAACTTTTTCTTTACTACATACATAGAAAGGCCAAAAAATGAAAATTAAATTTAATCTTAGAAAATTTAAAATTCTACATTATTTCCAATTATAAATGCTGTCTGAAAGCACTATGCTCAATGACAAGATGTAGCAATTCAGTAAATACGTATATATAATTCAGCATTACTCTTGGAGACATGGCATTCAAATGTGTTAATATTGTTTTCTTTGCAAAATAGGGTCAAATTTTTATTTTCTTTTGTGTAATAGATAGGTCGTAGAGAAAAAGCATATTTCTTCCAGTCTGATAATTAGACCTCAGATTTTAGGTAAAATGCCTACAGGTATTTAGTTCCATTTGGATATTGAAGAAAATAATTGCAGGTTTACGAATCATGAGAAAATAGAACTACTGAAAGCGTCTAATAGTGCCTAAAATGTCCTAAAAGAGCGGTTGATGTCTATTGTTATGTTTTTGTCTAAAACAAGTGATTTTCAAGAACAATCATATTGTAAATGCTAAATTTTGACATAATTGGAGTAAATTGCCACAACAGTTTAGAGCCTTGTGTTGTCCAAAGACCGATATATGGACGATCACATTTTAAATGCTAAATTTTGAAATTCGTTTTACAGAAATGCAAGTACTTTTCCAAAATGCAAGTATTATGTGGTCGAAAACGCAATCGACAACGCACCGAAATCTCTCACCGAAAATACCGAACACAAGGAGCCCTGCAAGTCAACATAATAAGGATCTTTCACGATTGTCTCTGATCAGCACGCACATCTTTGGCAATTGCAAACATTCCTGGTGCAACTGTGCTGTTGACAGGTTGAGGCTTATCGTGTCGTTTTCGATGTCCAAGCGAGGAAAAATACAGGACAGGGACGGACAGGCAAGGAAAAATACAGCCTACACTCTGGCTAAAATAGGGTCCGGTTAAATGGTTTGTGTGGTACAAGTGGTTTTGTGTGTGTGTGTACGACTGAATAAGTTCCACAAGAAGTGAGCATGAGAAATGCAACTTGTTTGCTCCTTAAATCTCAGTGATAAGTTCATTTTCAGCATTCAAAATGATTTTAATGGATATGACAGCCTTATAGTAGAAAATTTGGAGAAAATATTGATTATATACTATACTGTTAATTGTGAAACTCAATAACGTTAAACCTTCTTTTTTTGCCTCGCTTAGTAATTTTGTAACCCATTTTAAGTAGTTGATTTTCATGACTATTGGTGTCTAATTTCATTGTATATTTTAGGTGCCTAAATCAAACCTTGTGTACCTGAAATTCCGAGGTCTGCTGATAATGTTACAATTTTCTTTGTTTAATGGTTATTCTTGGAGTGATCTGGCTTAAATTAAAACCCTGAAAATTTTAATTTGAAGAGGTGCTTTATATAAAGCTAATAAAGAAATTTCCTAAATTTCTCAAACAAAAAATACTATTTTGGTAAATATAAAACTGTACACAGAGAAACCAGTCTCCATCAAACACAATTACTTGTAAGCAATAAGAGCCTCCCATAAAGAAACAACAAAAACACTTCTTTATGAAATTGGGCCAAGTTTTATTAAACCACTTTTGTATACAAGACACAGAAAACATGTGCATTCAAAAATTCATTCTTACACCAAGAAAAACACCAAAATATACATTTTAATCTTACACCAGTTGGTACAAAATCAGGGAACATATCCCTTTTGCCTCACAAGCATCAATATACTCATCACACAGCTCTATGGTGCAGATAAGTTAATTACCACACTTTATATCACGCAAGAATTTTTCATTTCATTTTACATAACTGTACTTTAGTCTACACCTCTAAATCAGTTATTTTTTCTTTTTAGCATCTACCATTTTAAGAAATCACCAAATAATCATTTCATATTTCACAATTATCAAATTAAACTGAACAAGACAATTTGTGAAAATTTAAAATATTTAACAATACGTTTCACAGTAATATTTTCATCCAACATACATTTAACTCGAACACAATACATAATGCCATATAAAAAGGAATGCTTACACATCAGTCAAAAATTATTGCAATAATATTCAAAAAGCTGATGGCACAAAAAAACCCATCAAGAACAAAACACATGTCTTGCTAACAATTTTTACCAGTATATAAAAACCATCCAGTTAGCCTTGATTCTGAAAATCACTTAATTTCAATTTGATCTGGAAACCACAAATTTACATCTTCAAATTCTCCAAAGGCTAGTTACTTTATGACAAAACAGAATCATTCTTCTCAATAACAAACACTAAATCTCAACTTCATACAATCAATATTCATTTCAGAAACATTTCGAAATTCTCTCATTGTTTGGTTTGTACTATTTTAAACCACCTGACAGTGGTTAGGTTTCTTAATATAAGACTTACAGCCATTTGCAACAATTGACTAAACAGCTGACCGCAAACTAATTCTACAGAGACAAATTATTAATGATAACCATATCATTAAAATAAAAATTCTAAACACACACATTCGGTAACAAACCTTTCCTAGCACATAAAAAAAATCAGAATAATTAAAAAATTTCAGATCCTTTGCAGGTTGGTAAAACCATCAGTCAACTGATTTTCTTCCTCAAATTTGTGTTTAAAGTGCTGAACACAGCCAGGCACACAATAGCATGCCGTATCCTAAAACTCTTGCTACAAAAATTCTCTAAAGGAAATCAACAATTTTAAAAACTAGTTTGCGTCAGTAAGGAATAAAACTATTTCTGTGTTTCTATTACTTCTTGAGAACTGCAAGATGTTTAATACAGGCTTGAATATCTTCACTATCGGCAGCCATACTTTCCAACCTGTCACAGAAATTACAATACATTTGTATTACTCCTTAATCAATTTCCCAATGAATGTTTCTCTCGATCACAACAATGTATGTTTAGTTTAAAGATTTTCTGGTGACAGTATATTAATGGTTTTCAGGTAGAGAAAGTTGTCACAAAAGTGAAAATAAAATTTCATACCATTTTTATACACTGAGGTGATAAACGTTGTGGGATTGCAAAATGCAAATTGACAGATGTCTGTTATAGCACATACAAAAGGTATAAGAGGTCAGTGCATAGGCAGAGCTTTCATTTGTACTCAAGTGAAAGTGGTAACTTGTTCAATTATTGAATTAGTTTTCTGGCTTGATATTTTCATTTGATATTCTTTCCTTATTTTGCTGAACTCTAAGGTTGCTTTGTACACTGGGTCTTCTGGGTCTGTTATTATAACTTGGTTGTCTGCGAATAATACCGTCACTAATTTCTGGTTGTTTAGCTTCATTCCTGCTTTTCTGTTTCCATTTTCTTGTCATGTGATTTAAATAAATGTTGAAGAGTGTTAATCCAGTAATATAAAAAATATAGTAATATAGCACTTACTTTGTCTCGATGTGCTCCAGTTGCCTCAGCGACCACGGCCCTCCTCGTTTCAAAGCGCTCAAGCACGAGGCAGTCAGCGACTTGAAGCAGGCACGACGGCAATTATTGTGTGGGGGATTGTCCCACAGGGGTGTGGCACGCACGTACGTCCACGCTGTCAACACGTACTCAAGCACAGCTCCCCAGTTCTGAGAGCTGGTCAGCTGGCGTAACTGGTCCAACAGGCACTTCTGCAAAGAAGTTTCGGACATTTAGTGTAAATTTAACAAATTTTTTACCTGTAAAAGAAGTCTACTTTTAATAGCAAAGTTTATTGAGCAAATCATACATTCAGTATGTTCCTTTCTTATCAATAAAGTGAAAATTATTTTTGAAAATCTCTAGAATGATTAGCATTTGAGCAAATTTCATTCACAGTTGTGCTAACAGTAAAGTAGCAAATGTGAAAAATCACTACGTTTCGGGAGTCTCAATTAATTGATTAAACATATCACTAAGCTCAGTTTTCACCATTAAATGCAATAGTTTACAGCTGGAATTACTGGCTTTCTAAAACGCTAACACATTGATAAATCTTTATGTATTGCCTTTGATGTAATTGCCAAATGATAATGAGAAACTGGCTTTTTCATATTTGGTACTTTACAGCTGACACAACAATATGTCTAAACATTTAAACAAGAATACCTTTTACATCTAGATTAGTATAGTAAATCAAGGAAACATTAGTAATAAAAGTTCCAGAAATCCCATGTTATTAATTTATATTAATTCAATTGAAGCTCTATAAGCATGTTTAACCACTGTATTTACTTTCAAATATACCACTACAATTCAATGGTCACGGGGAAAAACTTGATAGGTCGAAATTATGATTCTCTTCCATAAAATATATTTACCCAATTTTCCACAAAATCTCGACTTATCAAGTTTTTCCCTATGACCATTGAACTACTTAAAACTACGTTTTTGAGGCAACAGATGAATTTTGTATTTTATGGGGATGAATTTATTATTTTATAAAGTTATTGTTACTCACTTTGAAGACAGACAAATGTGTAGCAACTCTGTTGAAAGCCGGAGAGTCAGTCTTGGAGGTAAGGCGAGAGTTGGGAAGTGATTTGTAGATATTCTTTCTAAGTTCACTGAGGCGATCCTCCAGAGGACGAATGTCAGGTACTGGCAGCAATTCCTTCACATCCTATAACATTTAAACAGAAGTGTAAGGACAACACATTGTGTAGGAACAACCGATTTTAACTAAACTCGGCTAATATTTAACAACACTAATTTAACTAATGTGCACGTTTCTACAATACAAAATGTAAAAAGAAAGCAGAGAAAAGCAGAAGGGAGGAAAGAGTTAGAGGAGGAATCAAGGGAGGCAAAGAAAGCCAAAGACAAGATGAGACTAATTAAAAGGCTTATTGTTACTCCCAGATATTGAGAATTTCTTGTTTAGCAAATAGCAACCCAAATATGAACATGATCTTCACTCCATAACACATAAAATGAATGTTAAAAAGGTTATTGTTAAATGATTTTCCTTCATTCTATCTGCAATATTTTATTGATCCCTTTATTTTGTACCGTATGTATTATTTGTATTATCTTTGTATATACTGGGCTGTTGCCTGTTACTCAAATAAATAAATCAAGGCAAGAGGAGAGGAGGCAGGACAGGTGTGTTGAGGGGGTGGGGAGAAAAGGCAAGAAGAAAATCACATCACCCACCCACTCACCCACTTTTCTTTTTAGAGAACCAATGGTGTTAAAACAGCACTTATTTTCATACAAAATTATGTGAAAAGTACTCAAATTTTCGAAAAATTCTAGATGACCTTGTTTCATAATCTATCTTTAAGGAACAGATTTCATTAAGGGAAAAAAAGTTTTGAACTTTTGCAATTTTCAAAAATCCAAGATATTCACGAACATGAGACCCGCACCATTCTCTTAAACGTCCTTCATACTATCCAACAACAAAATTTAATCAAAACCGATGGACCTTCCCCCCCACCTTTTTTTGTTTGTTTGAAAATGTACCAGTGGCTTCATGCAAAGTACTCTCCAAAATTAAAATATCGATTTCAAATTCAAGGGGCCACAACATCGGCCAGAATGTTGGGGGAATATCAATTTTGGAGAAAATTGACTGAACGGTTTAGCCACAAGCAATGTTCACAGCCATTTTGCTGTCATTCGATTTTTCTGTACGAAAGATCCACAATATATGGATTCTGGCTACACCATGTGATAGAGGATTTCCCCATCCCTAAATTTAGCAAATGGATTTATCCACTTTTTCATTACCAGAGCCCTGTAATAAGAGATTTTTCTGCCACAAATTCACTTTTTTGCATAGCATTACATAACTTCCCTCTACTCCATAGCAAGAAAGTGAAAACAGAAATTTCTCAGTATTAGTTTAATACAAGAATAATAAAGTAGTGACTTTAGATATTCTTAAATAGTGACAGTAGCATTTTTAAGTACCTAATTTCATATTCTGTTAGAAGAAATCCAAAAATTGCCAAATTGCCAATTACTTTTAGCTTTGTAATCTTCAAATTGAAAATATCATTTATGCAATCATAACCTGGTTTTCTGGATAACTCTAAAGGGAAACACGACCTTGTTCATCCAAATAATTGTTGAAACTACAATGAAACCTATCAGAGACATCTGATGAAAGAGTTTAAGAATAACCTTTAGAAGGCCAGGCAAATTTCACTGATGTTTATTGAGCCATCACATCCTTTACATTGGATTCAAGCACACCATAGGAATGCTGTGAAATGAGAATGCGAGAAAAGACTGTTGTTACAATACAGTTCAAAATCACTTGAAGTCATGTCTCAATAAAGGTCAATCAATGAAATTTGCCTGGCCTTCTAAAGATTGTTCTTAAACACTTTCATCAGATATCTCTGATAGGTTTCATTGTAGTTTCGACAATTATTAGATGAACAAGTTTATGTTTCCCTTTACAGTTATCCAGAAAACCAGGTTATGATTAAGGTCAATCAATGAAATTTGCCTGGCCTTCTAAAGAGGGAATATTTACACAAGTCTGGTGGAAAGAACAATGTTCCTCCAAAAACAACGCCACACACACAAACAAAGGGTTGTTAGTGGAGGCGACCACTGAATCATGATGGCTGTTTGAGCAGGTTTCACTGTGTTAATAAACTGTCAAAACTTATGACGACCTTGACTTGGTCATTTCTTTTACTCTGATCATAATATTGCAGCACTTATGTCACACAGTGCATGTATTATTTCTGAAATTTCCCTACTGGTGTGTGAGTGAGCTGCACATACCCTTGTTTTCTGTCTTGTCCTTCTGCCCCCAAGCTCATGAGCCTGTTTGCTAGTCCTGTCTTTTTTTCTGAAGGTCATTTCCTGACTGGTTTTCAGTAGTGTTGACTTTTTCCTCCCCGTTTCTACCTTAGTTGTGAAAGAATTATTTTTCTTACTATTACAATACTTAAATTAAGAATTCAATTTTTGTGTTGATCTAGTTGAGATTGCTAAGGCAGTAGTGCCAGGGTGATCGCAGACAAAATATTGCATGTTTGAGCCCCGCCTTGTCATGGGTGTGTTTGTGTACGTCTGTATGAGGACGTTGTCCATTCACGTGTCACTGTCATCATCATCTCACCCCGGGACTAGCAACCCTGGGGGATAAAAATTGGATTCAGGATAAAGTTGATCCCCCTAAAAAGGTGTCACTTGCCATGGGATCTGATCCTCGGTAAGTGAATATGCAAAGAAAAGAAATATTGTGATGCTACAGAATGGCTCGGATTTTGTCATCCTTGTTGTTTTATTTCTTTGGTCAGGGCAAGCTTGTTGGTCTTACCACGTACTCTTGCCGGCTGCCATCTACAGCAACCTAAGGAACATTTTTTGAAATTTTCTCTATTTTTTTTTGTTCCTAATGGTAAAATAGAAATATTACTGTGAAAATATTATAGACAAGTAAATCTCATCCTATTAAGGCAATTTTCATAGAAATAGTTGGAGCCGAGAACCTCAGCAATTTTCGAGAAACTTCTTTAGTCATTTGAAGAACTTTCACTCACAAATGCAATAATGTATACAATTCACTGACAGAAGAAGGAGGAAGAACAGGAAGAAGAAGAGGAGGAGGAAGAGGAAGAAGAAGAGGAGGAGGAAGAGGAAGAAGAAGAGGAGGAAGAAGAGGAAGAAGAAGAGGAGGAAGAAGAAGAGGAAGAAGAAGAGGAAGAAGAAGAGGAGGAAGAAGAAGAGGAAGAAGAAGAGGAGGAGGAAGAGGAAGAAGAGGAAGAAGAGGAGGAAGAAGAGGAAGAAGAAGAAGAGGAAGAAGAGGAGGAGGAGGAGGAGGAGGAGGAGGAAGAAGAAGAAGAGGAGGAGGAGGAGCAAGAAGAAGAGGAAAACACTTTCGATATCAGGGGATTCCAAAAGTATTTCCGTTGAAATCTTTAAATCAATTTTCCGCAACATTACATTCCTTTCTTTTTACTATGTATATTACTCCATGTATACATACATATACAAGAAAGTAAAAAAAGTGAGGAAAGCGAATCAGTCTGATGATGCCAGTGCTGTTACAAAGGCACTCACCTGTTCAAGGAACTGGTGCTTGGCCATCAGCTGCTGCACGAGGTCCACCAGCTGCTGAGGGGACAGAGCCAGCAGGGCCAGATCGAGCGGCCCCTCCAACGGCGTGGCCAGCCGCTCCACGCGTGCAGCCTTCTTGCTGTTTGGAGACACCTTGCTTGGCGACAGCTGCTCACATACCAAGCAACACTCGTTAACGGAGCTATGAATTACCCATAAGCTGTACATCACAATGTATATACAACAGAACCTTTCATATTCACCATCCACAGGATCAGGGAAAGGGTTGGTTCAAAAAGTTGGATAATTAATGCGACAATAAAAATTCAAATAATCAAGTACATAATACTGTAGTATTTATATTATTGTTTATCTTTATATCAAAATAAAAAATTATAAAATGAAAAAACACATACATGCACGCGTGGGTGAGGAGGAGCGGAGGGCAAGGGAGAAAGAGGGGGAAGGGAAGGAAGGAAGGAGGGGGAAGGGAAGGAAGGAAGGAAGGAGGGGGAAGGGAAGGAAGGAAGGAAGGAGGGGGAAGGGAAGGAAGGAAGGGGAGGAAAGGAAGGAAGGAGGGGGAGGAAAGGAAGGAAGGAAGGGGAGGAAAGGAAGGAAGGAGGGGGAGGAAAGGAAGGAAGGAAGGGGAGGAAAGGAAGGAAGGAGGGGGAGGAAAGGAAGGAAGGAGGGGGAAGAAAGGAAGGAAGGAGGGGGAAGGAAAGGAAGGAAGGAGGGGGAAGGAAAGGAAGGAAGGAGGGGGAAGGAAAGGAAGGAAGGAGGGGGAAGAAAGGAAGGAAGGAGGGGGAAGAAAGGAAGGAAGGAGGGGGAAGAAAGGAAGGAAGGAGGGGGAAGGAAAGGAAGGAGGGGGAAGGAAAGGAAGGAAGGAGGGGGAAGGAAAGGAAGGAAGGAGGGGGAAGGAAAGGAAGGAAGGAGGGGGAAGGAAAGGAAGGAGGGGGAAGGAAAGGAAGGAAGGAGGGGGAAGGAAAGGAAGGAAGGAGGGGGAAGGAAAGGAAGGAGGGGGAAGGAAAGGAAGGAGGGGGAAGGACAGGAAGGAGGGGGAAGGACAGGAAGGAGGGGGAAGGACAGGAAGAGGGTTGAACACCACGAGCAGTAATGGAGTATATCTTGCGCATTGCAAAATATATTTGTGTTAAATGCAGATTACGTCAAAACACGGCTGGGAAACAGCAGGGAGTTATTCCACTGCGAATCGTTGCAACAATAGACAGCATTTTTTACCTTTTGCGCACGCGCAGTTTGTTTCCCATCACTTTGGTGTGTCTGCACATGTGCACAAAATCGAGATTGCCGTCGATTACTGACGCTTTGAAGGGAGATTTTGCCACCTCGAACGTCAAGCACTATCTTCTGTGCATGCGCAGATGCATAAAAGTGAGGTGAAACTGAAACTGCGCATGAGCAGAAGATCGATAGTGCTCACCGTCCGAGATTGCAAAAACTCCCTAATTACTCCATGTTCTGGACTTTGCGTGATGCCACCGGGAAAATATAATACCGACGGACAATGTACAGTGAACCCGCGAGGCACTGATGTGTAACGGGTGAGTGAGCAGCATAAATACCCCTGATACTCCAAGCTGGGATTCATGACAGCACGTTCAATGCATTGTTGGATCATGTAATGGCAATTGAGAATGATGGTTGATAATAGTAATTCGGGAAAAACTTACTGCGTTACTGTGTACTCGACGGCATTGTTGCAATTCGTTGTACGTGTGAAATCAATAAGGAAGTCTGCCCCCCTTACCCAGGCATTCTGCCACGATTGTTTTATATTGATTGATATTTCCGGGCGCGTCAACTACTGTGGTCATTAGTCCCGTAAGTGTAGTGTGTTTTTCTCGGGAGGTGGCGATTATCTTTTCCCCGCTAGATGGCGAGATCTGGAGCCGACCTACCGTCGACTGCGGGGTGTTCCCCTCAACCAGGTATCTTCCACCAGCAGGGCATCGCCCCAGCCGGGACAAGCTGCAAGCTCCCAACCAGTCTCCCGGCATGTGTGGTAGTGGAATGCATGTTAGTGTAAGTGTGTGTGTAAGAGGAGAGGATAGGACAATGAAGAGGAAGGAAAGATCGCGCGCGGTCAGTGGCCCGTTTGTTAGGGTACTGCTCCGGCATTCGCCTAGTGTTGATCGGAAAAAACACGGAAAACTACCGATCAGAGCAGCCGGCCGCTAGAATTCTCCTCCAGACAGCGACTGAATTCGACCTAGCTGACAAGCTAGTGTCGAAAATCCTGCCACCGCCGTGACTCGAACCTAGGACCTCCCGGTCAGAGGACTGCAGTGACATCAGGTTGATGCACTGAGTCAACTCTCCCGGTTTCTGCCACGAGAATTTAAAAAAACATCCTCGATTCTATACGTCCCTGTACAACACTGATTTTTAATCCGTTTGTTCCGGTAAAATCCTTTTCCTAACATATGTTTTGCAAGGTTACAACACGTTAAACAATGTTTCGCGCTACCGCAAGGAACTACTCTGAACTAGCGGCGCAACAATGACTTTCTCGTACTAATTAGTTTTCTAATTTCTTTGGTCAGGGCTAGCTTACCAGCTGCCATCTATCGCCCCCCAAGGTACATTTTACACTTTTTTGCACATTTTAGTAGTTTTTACGCAATATTGCACGCAATATTTGAAATTTTAAAAAATTACAAAAACTAGATTTGCTCAAAAACAGCTCCACTTTAAACTTTTGGTAGGGATAGTGCTAAATGTGCTCTATGAGATGACATTAACGTCATATTGCTCTATTCTTTTGTTTTTTCAAAAATTACAAAAAATTAATTTTTTTGACTTGTCTCTCACGCCATTAATATTTACATCAGCGGCGATTTGTACACATTATTATATTGAGTACATGTGCTTTAAATAATGTCAAATAAAGTATTTCGAAAATTGAATACCCACAAATGCAACAATATACGCAAATTGCTGGAAATGTGCATATTAAAGGGGTGTAATATATTTTTTAAAAAATTCATTTGGGCAATTTTTTGTATGCAATATGAATCACAGCCAGCTGCTTTCCACCTCCATTTCCTTCATCTCTTTGTAAACTATGGTGGGAGGTGTCGATCATCATTGAATGAAAAATGGGAAATTTCTGAAACTAAGATGAAGTTACAAGCAATCTAAATCGCCACTGTAATGAACCTATGAATGATAATGATTTAGCGAAAACATCGTTTTACGAAACGGAAAACTATCGAACACTCGGGACCAAATAATCGATACGATTATCTGAAAATAAATTTAATGAAACTAATATCTTGATCTCAAACAAATGCTGACGAACAACACTGCCTCAGCTAAACCGTGAATCACCGGACTCCGCACAGTTCTTACAAGCTTGTTCTTGTTAGCTCTGACAATATAAAATAAACGGCATTTCGAAAAGCGACTAACTTCCGGGAGTTATCTTCCTCTACCTGCTGATCGTCGTCAATCAAACAAGCGACACAACTTAACAGGTTTCGTGAGAACATGAATCACACTTCACCCGTTTGGTAATCCACAGTAGTCAAGAAAATACAATTTACAACAGGCATGTAACTTTTATGTCACACACATTTATCGATTTATTATTATTATTATTATTATTAAATTGTGACTTTTATCATACAACATTCTCTACGTACACTAGCGTCCTGAAATCTTCCGTTAAGCAAGTCAGTCACTGCTTTCTATCCCCTCGGCCAGTGGCTATTTCATTGGCGTTTGAGCCTTTACATTAAAAAACTGTCCGATTGTATAAAATAACCGAAGGGCAGGCGCATCAGACACAGTTTCTAAAGACACTGAGAGTACACAGTAATCTCAGTGCGCAATTGGATCATCATTCCATTACTACACCGTCTTATCCTTAAGTTTTCTTGAGTCCTCATTTCAGTAGACATGAGAGGAGTGGTTGTAGGGGATTATTTCGACAACAGAACTTTTATATCAAATCTGTAGGGAGTATTTTGACGAAAAGTTGTTTAACACGGAAGCGAACATTTCATTTCTAGGAGGCGGATTTTAATGAAAAGTCATTTTTTTCTTTTAACTTTAGAAAAATGCAGTTTAGTATAGAAATTCATTTTAGTAGGAAATTATCCATTTTTCGTATATTTCGGCCAAGTCATATTTCACCTTTTCCCCTCGTTTATAATGCATTTTCTCTGATTTAATGGATTTTAATGTCACGTGAATGGTACTTACTTCAAACAAAATTAATGTAATGCGACAAATGTTCTCTACAGAATTCCTGAGTACATTACCTGGGAACTTATTAGACTTCTTCGCTCAGAAGTTGTAATGTCAGTCATTGTGAGTCCATGTGTAGGCAATCTAAGGTTCTTGTGACGCCTGTCAGCACTATTGGCGGTTCAGCCGAATGCGGGATAACAAAAGACAGATCTGGTAAAGAACCGCCCAAACCAAATGTTTGAAATTTTTGCGAGTTCTCTTTAACGAACAGAAGGAGCTTCCATTACATCAGTAACATATCTAACAACTTAAGTTGTTCATCCCAATTAGTTTTGATAACATTTTTTAAAGTCATTTTTCTTTGCTTTTAGGTCTTTTTAAAACATTGTAAGAGCATTTAGTTGAACATTTTTGGCGATGTTTCAGGTTATCAAATCCCCTCCCATTCATTACCAGTTTGTCACAAACGCCCGTTGCAATATTTTTTTCGAAAAGGGGGAAGGTATTCCGGTGCTCGAGTAAACGTGCGCGTATAATAGTAACAAGTAAGAACCCATGCGATTAAATCGCACGGTTAGTCAAATAACCAAACTGTTTTCTGCTTAAATTCTTTTTTTCTATTCCAGCATTATAAACGACCTAACCTCACTAAGATCACTAACCTCTCATATTTCAAGATTTCTATTCAATGTAGAAAATCACGTTCACGTGCTTACACAACCTACACTAAATTGAAACAAACAAAAATGCTTGAGATTGCATTTCCCGCCACCGTCCGAGTGTAATTTTCTTCCGATAGGTCGCGCGGCAATCAGATATTACAGATCCCGAATTACTACTTTTTTTAATATTTAGGTATTTTTAACGCCCTTTTTCAATACGAATGTCCCATGTGCA
Source organism: Acheta domesticus (assembly GCA_031308135.1). Classification (NCBI taxonomy): domain Eukaryota; kingdom Metazoa; phylum Arthropoda; class Insecta; order Orthoptera; family Gryllidae; genus Acheta; species Acheta domesticus. The sequence continues at coordinate 8,974,206 of JAHLJT010005437.1, forward strand.
GGTGAAAAGAAACACGATTTTTCAATCCATTGCTTCTTTATACAGATCGGTTTCGTATGTCGCCCAATTTATTGAAAAGACCAAACAGCCCTTTGAGAAATAATATATAAGATGGAAAGATGAACACAATTTTTGGTTCTAAATGACACCGCTAGAAGTTTTCACGCGAGAGTTTTAAACAATAACATCCCAAAGATTATTTCTTTCGTAAGATCTTGGTTTGCCGGGAACTGCTAATTTAGAGAAACCGCTTACCAAACGATATAGATTACGTGTTCCACTCGGTGTAATAGAGATGGCGCCATGTTTCTGAATAGAGTCCGTATCGTTCCGATGACGGCCAGACCAGGCTGGAGAGGGAATGAAAGTCGCCCATTGCTTTCTATATAGCCATGCAGTGGTCTCTCTCTTTTTTTTATAGCCATGCAGTGGTCTGGCTGTTTGTAAAATCAGGCGCCCGGAGTAGGGATGCGGCATCAATGTCGATGTTTTGAAAACACTGATGTTGTAAACTTCGATGAATTAACGCCGATCTTTTGTTTCCGAATGAAAAATTCCCATGGCTACAATACTGTAAAAGTTAAAATATGAAATAATAACAGATTGTAACACTGTTACTTCGTATGTTGGAACCAAAGGAACGCTGCTTGTACATTTGTACTACCTTCATCGACCAAACTCTCGCTCGAGACGAGCTCCATGCCCTTGTATTTCCTTTTTTCATATTTATTTCGCACTGTGAGGTGCGACAAACGTTTGCAAATATCGATGTTGCTTCACTGGTCCAGGGTAGTTTGTTTATTCACACAGTTAACGTTTTGCTTAGTTACAGAAATACTCTACCAACGATTTGAAAGCGGCAACTCAAACCTATTTTGGTGGTTGGATTAATAGACGTAAATCAATATTTTATACGTTTCCTAATGCTAACGTTCTCAAAATTTTTACAATGCTCCCTGCACGTGATAAAGTTAAATGTACTATCTCAAATTTCCAAATTTCTCCTGGGATAACTACAAAGATTATCTGGTTGGATTATAGGTTTTTTTTTAACAAGGTTTTGGCAGTTATTTTATATCTTAACTGTAAATAAATACAAAAATAAACAGGGCAGTTTTATCAGCTATGGGGACACTCCTATTCTTACTTTCACCAATTCCTCCCCCCTCATTTTGATGCACAAATATACAGAAAATCCTATCAATTTACATAGAATTTTGTATTTAAAAAAAAATTCTTAAAAGTATTTCTTAGTGTTTCAATTTAACATTATTCAAACAAAAATTTGAACATTTATGGTTGCGTATGTAAGAATCACTCCGATATGCCAATTTTTTTGCATAAAGATTAAACACAAATAACTTTTTTATAAGTTTTTAATTTTATTTTTTGAAATATTTAGTATTAATTTCTTTAAGAATTATTGAAGGCCCTGGGCATTAATACAGCACTGAGCATGTGGACTAAATTTTCAGTTAAGTGGTCTTTACATTACTTCTCAAAATCTTACTGTGAGATTTTCACCTGCTCCCTACAAGCCTACAACTGAATCCTGGGGATAGAGCTACTCCCAGTTTACGAACTCCTGTGCTAAAGAAACAAGAACATCTAAACCAAGCAAGCTAATGAGGTAAAAAAACAATAATTATTTAAATCAAAGATATTAACTTAGAAAATTTATTCTCATGAATGGCTTGGTGGGGGAACTACAAAAACCCAACTGCATTCAATGATTAGGAAAATAAATATAAGTCCAGCAAGTCCTTTAAAAAATGGAATGAAACTGTTTGAAAGATCTCTTTTTGGTCAAAAAAAAAAAAAAAAAAAAAAAAAAAAAAAAAAAAAAAAAAAAAAAAAAAAGAGAGAGAGAGAGAGAGAGAGAGAGTATGGGATAACTCTAATAATATCATAATTAAGCTTTCATTGACAATGAAATTGTTTTACTCTTTACATTAATATTAACTAATTTTAAAAGAAAATGTGATAAAATAAAATATTGTCTTACTAGATATTGAAGTTTCTATCTATTCCATTAATGGACATTGAGAATTGTATTTGTAGATCATTTTAATTTGTGAGTCATGACAATTAAAACAAGCATTCATAAAAGCATTGTAATTTGATTACTAACACTTTCTTTCACAAAAAATTGGTTCTCCATGACAACTTATATTATTATAACGAAGTAATTTATATGGTATGTTTCTTCTTGCAAAAAAAGGTGGTGCAATTTCAGGAATTTAGTTGCAAGAAGCACGTTAAACCCAATGTTCAGATATTTCAAAAGTTGGTTGTGATGTAAGTGAAGTGTAATAAATTACCAAAGTTGAAAATCTACATAAAAATCCTTGGCAAGATGTCCAATAAGCATATTTTGGTTGAATTTGCGTCCTTACTCAACCAAGAACTGTGGACAAATCTGCACCTGAGAAACACCTCAATCTACTTAATATGTAGTATTGGTATAATAAATTTAGATGAGCATTTTGCATCACCCTCATCCTACTTGACTCCACATGCTTTTTTATTTGACTTGACATCTATGTATCACATGCCCCGTTTAGCTCCAGCAATTGTGATACCACATTAATATTAGCTGGGTCACCAAGTGGGAAAAGAAGAGGAGGAAAATAAGCAAATAGTGAGAGAAAGGAATAAAAATTAAAAGATAAAAAAGAATAAAAAGAAAGAGAAGAGGAAAGGGAGAGAGGAAGAGAAGAGGAAAGGGAGAGAGGAAGAGAAGAGGAAAGGGAGAGAGGAAGAGAAGAGGAAAGAGAGAGAGGAAGAAAAGAGGAAAGAGAGAGAGGAAGAAAAGAGGAAAGAGAGAGGAAGAGAGAGGAAGAGAAGAGGAAGAGACGAGGAAGAGACGAGGAAAGAAAGATAAGAGTGGAGAAAAAGGTAAGAGGAAGAAGAAAAATAACTGTTGAGTTAAGCAGTAACATGCATTCATGTAACACATCATGAATTCAGTACATAAAAAAATTTTTCTCACATGAGAAGCCATGGGGAGAGCAGGGGACCAACAGATAGTTTGGTATATTAAACGTAACTGCGTTCTGGATGAAGCAGCCAACCAAAGAGTGTACCAACTTTGTTTAAAGGGCCGTGGTTTGAATTCCTTTTGTGCAAGGACCTTTGCCCCTGTAGTAGTTTTCTGGAGGTAACTGTTATACTACCCATAACTAAGACAACTGCTAGTGCATATTTTCCATAAAGTCTGAGGAGCATTCATTCAGAAATACTGGCTAAATGTTAAGTAATCATGCCTACTGTGATAATAATAATAATAATAATAATAGTTCATGTCTATTAAAATCTTTATGCTATTAGTTTAAGTAATTTCAAACAATATACACTTGGAAAACAAACTTTTAATGAAAACACACGTCTCTCTCAACCAACAAGAAACAATAAGTTTACATTAAGATTAACAAATTAGATGTCACCAGCCCAAATTCCTACGACATTTGAAGATATTTATGGATACAACTGAACATATCGATACATATCATCTGTTCATTCTCTTTTAAAAGTTATCATTATACAGGGTGAGTCACGTAACTTTAGCACCTCCTGTAACTTTTGAACGGTTGAAGATATTGCAATGCAGTTTTCACGGAAGTGAATGAGGGAATAGGGGTAATTGATTTGTGTATTGATTTCTCTTTTATCACTTTTATTTTACGAGATATTTGAGGTAACTTTGTTTTTTCAAATGGGACTATACATATTTTTTCAGTCTATCATGACAAGCGTAAAAAGACAAATCCAAAGATATAAATATTGTCATATGTTAGATAAGCATTTTTTTGAGTAATTGTGATTTTTTTGCGACTAGTGTTTAACGGATATTTTCATTGTAACTGTCAGCCCCACAAGGTCACGCAGCGCTCCCCCAGCAAACGCGGGGTCGGGGAAGGGATTTAAGTACTTGAGGATACGAAAAATATTCACAAAACTGTTGCACTTTTTCCTGAACTCTCCTTTTCATCTTAATCCATTTTCAGTAATTTGGGTTCCTTAGGGATTGAAAATACGGATTTCTCTTACATAGTATTTATTGAAATAAGATTATTTCTATCCCTAAGTTATTATTATATTCGTATTAACATTGAAATTGTTTGCTCAAAATATACAAAATATTTTTGTACAGTTTTAATTATTTATTCTTATTGTACTTTGTTTCAAGATCCCATTACTAAGTATCTTATGAAATCCCATTAAATGGAGTTGAAGTTATAAACAATTTTATTACAATACAAACTTATGACAAATCCTTATTTTCCATCCTTTAATTCCTTCAATCAAAGAAAGACGAAAATGTGAAAATGCAGAAGGATGGAAAGCACAGTTCAGGAAAAAACTGCAATGGTTTTGTGAATACTTGGAATACTATGTTTCGTATTTTCAAATAAGATCCCTCCCCTTCCCTTCCCTTCGCCGGGCGCACGTGTGCTGGTGGAGCGCTGCATGACCTTGTGTGGTGGACTATTCAAAACGTCCGTTAAACCCCGGTCGCAAAAATCAAAATTAATCAAAAAAATCCTTATCTAACATATGACAATATGTACATCATTGGATTCGTCTTTTTACGCTCGTCATGGTGGACTGAAGAAATATGTATAGTTCCATTTGAAAAAACAAAGTTACCTAAAAAATCTCGTAAAATACAAGTGATAAAATAGAAATTAATGCACGTATCAATTAGCCCCTTTCCCTCATGCACTTTCGTGAAAACTGCATTGCAATTACTTCAACCGTTCAAAAGTTACAGGAGGTGCTAAAGTTATGTGACTCACCCTGTATATTTGGTAACAGCTTGATAAAATTTTTAATTTTTGCATCCTTGTTTACACCACAGAAAACCAAATCCTCATGGGAGTGAAATGCAAATATGTATTTTGGAACTTGAAAATAAAGGAGCTGCAGTGGCTCAGTGGTACGGCACTGGCTTCCTGACCTGCAGAACCCAGGTTTATGAATCCTGTAGTAGGCAGTAATTTTTATCTGATGCTTTCCATTCAGGGTGGCTCTAGGGTCAATTGAGCCTCCTTTCCAACTGAGTACCTGGATCTTTCCTGGGGGTAAAGGTGGCTGGAGCATTGTGCTCACCACACAACCTCCTCCAAGTGCCAACGGCGGCGAATAGGTGGAGCCCTACCTTCACCTCCCCTGTGGGCCACTTTGGCCTATGCGCAATTGCACAGAGATACCTTTACTTTTAAATGAAGTCCACTCACCCGTCGCACTTTCTCTGGAGTGGTGAACGGATCTTTGACTGACGCATCCAGCATCAGCCTCTTACGAGGCGTGCTGCGCAGAACGATTCCAGAGCCGTTGGCATTGCTCTTTGCCGGACTGCTCTTGACAGGGGTATGCTGATGCTGCTGCTGCTTGGCTGCATCCAAATCCGGGCTCCAGGTCACGGGCATGCGCCGCCGCCCCCGCTGCTGGATCACCATCTCGTCGGGCGAGGGCGACGGGCTCATGTACGATGCTGGCACGTTTACGTTCACATTCAGTGGCCAAACTGCCTGTGGGGTGGCTATGAAAGAAGAACACTTGCATTTATAAGATCAAAGAGTTGACAGGACAGGGCTAGAACAGTCAAACGCAAACGAGCAATATTCACACAAACTTCAGTAGTGGGTGTATCAGAGATTCTAAAGCTGTTGTTATTGCACACACATTTCATATTACTGAAGACAGCACCCTTCTCATTCTAATAACATTACTGAATCATCTGGATTTACCACAGTATCTGAGACATCTCAAAAGATGCTGTATCCTGGATGGTTAGGTGTATTTTCATAATCAAATACCAAATTTTAACAGCAACGATAATAACTGTATTTTTATAACAATATTCCTATTTTCACTGTAAACAAAATAATGTAATTTTAAAAAGTACATAATTCTCAGTTTAATAAGCAAAATTTAAAATTACTTGATGTGTTTTCTTCTCCTATAAGGTTTAAATAGTTTATTTTATGTAATTAAACAAACAACTGTAAAATACATTTATTTAAAATCATTTAATCTGGAGGGTAAACCTCTAGTAGATATATATTAAGTAAAGTTTATTGTTTTCTTGGACCAGCCTGTGTACAGGTTTTTAGGTCTCGTATAGGTCATTTATTATATTCTTATTGTGAAAGAATATTAGAGATAATAATTATATATATTCTGACGACTGAAGGTTATTGAAGTTTAATATATTAATGAATGCATTTTAACTATATTCACATATGGTAATTTCTACACATGTCCTTAAATTATAGTATAATAATGGTTTATTTTGTTTTGAACGGTTTATTTTATAATCAATGTATTAAAGGAAATCTATAGAAAGAAGACCATGGTCTCACACGGTCCACTTTCTTGCACCATTTCCTCAAATTTATATTCGCAAACTATCTGTACAAAAGTGAAGATTTTGGTCCACCTAGTAGAATACATCCTATGTGTCACCAATTTTGAACTGCATTTATTTGCATACTTTCTAATCGCTGATTACTAGTTTCAAGCAGTTTCTTTCAACAGCTCGTAAAAACTTATTACTAGAATTAATGTGCAACGCACACAATAAAGAAAGAGCTAATCAACCAAAATTCTACTACAAATTTGGAGTCTTGGGATGGTATTGGATAATTTGACATGCGGAAAGAACTCAAACAAAAGGCAGAGAGAGAGAAAAAAACGGGTTCAGTTAGAGCCTTGAGATTTTCCCACTTTTTTTTTCTTTCCTTTTTTCAAGCTGTCCATAAATGGGTGGCACTTACAAAATAGTCATCCTCTGCGCCCCCCCCCCACCAGGCAAACAAACACCTACCCCCAAAAAATGTTTTAAAAAAATTGTGAAATTTGGAAACTCACCAAGCTGTGTTTGCGCCAGCGGTGGGGCATCTCCGATCTCCTGGACGGTGAGCATATTCAGGCGCAGAGGGATCTCGGCCAAGGCACTCCTGGTCGCCCTCCGGGCCACCTGCATCGGCTGGTCGGGGTTCGCTTCTCTCGGCGGCGTTTCCATGGCCCCCTGAGGGTCAATTTCCAGGAATGCAATGAGCGGGCTGTTTTCGGCCATTCGGCGTGGCACAAACCCCCGTCCTCGCGCGCTCGTCTCCGTCCTCGCTCCCTATCTCTACTGAGTCATACTCGACCGCTCTACGGAAAAGGCAAAGGGATGTCGGATTAGCCGCATTCCACGGCCGAGCCCTTCGGTTATTAGTCAGCAAGCAACGGTGCAATCGCGCGGGAACAAACTTTCATGGAGGGTAGGGGGCGCTGGGGCGGCGGCTACGCAATGCTACCCTGTTCCCGCGCAAAACGAAACGCCGTGGCTTTCCCGCCTCGGCAAGGCAAAACTCACCTCGAGAGCCCTCGCAGCTCGCAACATGCCGGCCGCAAGTCCGTCAGTTCGATGCCCGTCACTGGCTCCAGTTCTCCGAGTCTCAGAGCACCTTATTCCTACGGTTCAATGAAGCAGCTGATCAGACGTGACGCCCCAGCTGTTTCTCACCACCCGTTCCGCTGGCAGAGAAGAAATTTCGCGGGGATTTTGTATTGGGCGCCTGCCATTGGATGGAACGAATACACGTTACCCAATGAACGAAGATGTACCTAAGAAACGAGAATTTTCACGTAACTATGTTGATTAACGAGTAATAATCTATTTATTCTTATAGGCGAATGAAATGAAGCTAAGTGAGGCAAAGATGAAGTCATTAAGTCTGGAATTTTGCACCTTGCGCGAGGAATGTGTAGTATTGGTCCTATCCTAAGTAGAGCGAACAGAACCTATTTCAAATTTGGGGGAAAAAATGAGATCCAATTTCTCATATGCACTCCGCCTTCGGGTATGTTCGTGCTCCCGAATGTTACCGAAGTGGTCTTCGGTGGTCATTTGATCGTCTGCTGTCGCCGCCCGCTTGTGTCTGTGGAGTGGACATGCGACGTTATAGTTTCAATTGACTATGTGATGAATGTGAATAGACACTGTGTTCATATGAAAACACCCGGCACAAGGATTACTGTTGACGTCGATTTAGAAACGACAGGAACGTGTTCAATTTTTCCGTAAGTTGTCATATGACCACTGAGCCTGCAGTGTAATCTTGGCCTTTAAACACTTGCACATAGGCGATGTGACCATGTTGCTAGCCACGAAAGCAATCTTTTCAAAATACATGAACAGATTTCTTATATTATGAAAACTTTCATTTGGAGGGTTTGTCATGAAGATGTGATAAACAGTTATATGCATACATTCCTACCTTGTCTACCTGGGGGATAAAGTAGGTTGTTTTAAATGACCATTATGAACGCTTGTAGGTCGTGCATGCGGCGTGACAGGTGGTGGAAGTCGCAAGAGTGTGATGCCAGTTCGGACTCATAATATGTTCTATGTTATTTTACGAAATTAGAGGAGGTTATGACGACTAACGTATCTTTTTGACGTTATATTGTTTTTCATTATGTAGAACTTTAATCAGTCAAATTAGTTTTGACACGAGATGTATACTTGACCCCCCACCTTTATTCCAAATGCTTGTATTAACGAGTAGTAGTGCAGAAAATTGTCCGGCGAAAAGACGTTAATTCGATTTTGTTTTGATATATGTTGGGACATGTTTTGTAATTTCGTTGTATCCTTGTTATAAGGTTATCGGCAGTAGTTGAGTCACTAAAAGCTTACAGGTGAGTGAATGTTTTTTATGGTTTCGTCACTGTGCTCATTGTCGGGAGGTCATTGGCCTTCTGTTGTAGGGAGCATTGAGTAAGCAATTTCGTTATTTTGTTATTTGTTTATGATTGGAAATTTCAATTTGTTTTTCTGTCTCACGTTTATTTCGAATCATGTCCCATTTCGTATGTAACGACTAATGGCGTTTTTACCGCAACAAACAAAGCCATGATGTGGTGTCAAAGCTTCCGAATTTACCCAGAGAAAAATACTAAAAATTTGTAAAACAAGGAAATAGAGCTAATGCTTGGAACTGCGGAGAATATATGATGTAATAATAGAATAATATGTTATGTATTTTAGCATTTTACGAAAATGAATACATAATGTAATGTATGGGCATTCAACAATGTTGTGAGTCAATCATTTAAAAATTGGAGTTCAGCTTCACCACACCACAATAATACATGGGTGGTATGGAAAGTTGTTTTTGAAAGAAAAAGTAAATATGAATACTGTATTAAAAAAATTGTGGAAGTTCATTGTGTAATGCCCAAGATAGAAAGTAATAACTTTTAACATGCATCAGAAATCCAACTTCTGTGATATTTAGCTATATTATTGAGATGGAACAGTTCTTGTGAAGTGTGTTCTTAACCATAAGTTGGTAAGATTTACGTACTGGCTCTGCGATTGTTGTCTTATTCTATGACTTCTGTGATATTATTGGTGAGATGCGAACATTCTCTTGAGTGTTTGGAACCATAAGTTGGTAAGATTTTCGTTTTGGTCTCTGTGATTATGTAAGATCATACTGCAGTGCAAATAGAAATTCGAATTCCTCCTCCTATATTTAGTAAGGCTAAAATATTTGGATTTGAAGAATATAGCCTTTGAAATGCGTTGACAGTTACCTCAGGGAGATTTAAAAGTTAATAATATACATTATATAATTGTGATATATTTCAATTATTAAAAAAGTTAAGTAATTACGTACGTAAGTTTATGTATAAATTGTTCTGTTAATACGATTGCAACCTGTGCTAGTGCTGGCAAGGAGAGAAACGCAAATATCAGAATATTTTGAAGTATTTAAATGAAGGGAATTGCTGTTACCAAACTCAAGAAAATGTTTAGAGATAAAAGTGTTGTTGCATCATATTAATCCTACACAATGAAGCCGGACACGAAGGGTTTTTGTTTATTTATGACATTTTTATGGTGGGGTTGATGTACTCGTTTATGCACATTTAATGTCCGTATACTTTTTTTTAAAATAAAAGTATTGTGAAGTATTATTTAGTGAATTCTCTATCAAATATATTAAAAATTGTAATTGATACCTTTCTTAAAACTGAAAAAAAAAATTAATTTAAAAGTCTTATTAATTAATTTAAAAAAAACAACCAAAAACAATAAGTTTTATGTGCACATGAAAAATAGTGTTAAGTTGTGGTGAGACAATTGGAGACCACGCGAGGTATTACTGTATAGATAGTTGGGGTATTAGGCAGAAACAGTGAAGTCCCAAAATGTTGGTATGCTGAAAGAAGTTTTTGATGGTCCTACATCCCATTATAAAAATTCAAGGAGTTACTTACTTTTTGCTGTGAATTGGAGATCTGTGCTTCTATTGCAGCAGGAGGAAGCGCCGCCTGAGTGGAGGAGCTGGTCCCAGTGACAGTAGGGTGAGCGCCCTCTTATGGAGCTGTGTGGGGTGAGCGCTGCGGGGAGGCACAATGGATGCGCTGGCGCATGACCTGGCGAGTGCCCTGGAGGAGACCTCTGGCCAGTGCGCAGGCAGCGGCTGCAGCGAGAACAGCAACATTGGAGGGAGCGCCGGAGGTGGAGTTAGAAGGCGGTGGGGCTTTCGACGAAGGGCTCAGTCGGCTGGAAACTTGCGTAAGGCAACATCCCCAACTTATTAAATTTATTTATGCGGTATTAATTGCAAGTGACCTGCCATATCATAGTGTTGAATTGCAACTTTTTTTAAAAATTTAACACTACGTAAAACAAAAGAATAATACACAAACTAATAATAAACAAAATGATTCTAACAAATTTAGTGATGATGCACACCATTCATTGTACCAAGAGTGTGAATCTTACATTCATTTATTGATTTTTCTCCTTTGTATTGCCGCTCTTTTTCTTACAAACATTTTTCGGAAATCCTATTCCTAGTAGCAATTAAATAGCCTCTCTACCTGGCTTCCAACTACTGTTTATTGAATGTCGACTTGATAATGTGTTTTTTTGCTCTTTTTTTCTCCTTCTTTTCTTGGCTTTGGGATAAAGCCCTATTAATAAGGATTCACAAATAATATGATATACATTTCTATATTCGACTTATTTGGTCTAGTATACAAATTTACTTTTTTGTTGACAAGTGTTGTAACAAATTTGATGGTGACAATTTATATTGTTTCAAACCTGGGTAGTCTTGTAATTGGTGAATAAGTTGTATTCTACTATTATTTGTTGGAATTTTACTATTATGTGTTGGAATTGTAAAGAGATTAATAGTATGAAGAGAATACTCTGGAGTGAAATGTGTTCTATATGAATTCTGTATGTGAAAATAGAAAATGAAAATATATGAAATGCTGCGTTGATAGCATCTAGAACGATGCTAGAATTGAATTCACTTTCTCAATTTAACAAAAAAGAATAGGATCTTACTAATTATTAAACAATTTTAATGATCTATTACTAAAGAGCACAATCAATATTTATGGGCATACTGATTTAATTGAGCCAATTTATGTTATTGGAAAATTTTATTTTGTTTAATTTTTTTCTGAATACTGTGAAACATTCTGTATTGTTAAATAACTTTTTTTGTCAAATGAATAAATAAATAAAATTTTGTTCCACTCACAATATTAGGTGTCCTAAACATTCAGTTGGCTTTATTTTGGTTGTATTAGTTTCTGTATTACGACTGTATTTTGTTTAGCTGAAGATGTTCACAATGCAGTTGAAAAATCTTTATTTTCCAATGAAAACTGCACAATGTGACCATCTTATTTTTAGGAAATATTACTTTAACATATAACAATAAATTTTGTGTTTTTACTTTCTTACTACCACTTACCAAGTAGAGTGAAAATTATGTAATGCTGCGTGAAAAAACGACGAATTTTCTGCAGAAAAACTCTTATTACAGGGCCCTGGTAAAGAGGACAAATCTAGTTGCTAAATAAAAATACATCCTCTAAACATGATGTAGCCAAAATCCATGTTTTGCGAGTTCTTGGTATCAAAAAGTTGAATGATGGCAATATATTTGTCCGACCATCAATGGTCAATGCTAGTGGCAAAACTGTTCAGCCAATTTTCTCCAAAATTGATATTTCCCATTTGATCTAGCTGATGTCACGGTCCCTTGAATATGAAACCCGTGTCTTAATTTTGGGGAGTACTTTACAAAAAGCCTCTGGGACATTTTCTAAAACATGGCTCCATCGTTTTCGATTCAATTTTGTTGTTAAATAGTGTGAAGGGCGTTTAAGAGAATGGTGGAGGTCTCATTTACGTTGAAAACTCAGATATTTCGAAAAAAATTCACAATTTTTTATGTCTATCTACAACTGAAATATTAAAGATGAATATTTTTTATTGTACTGAAATCTGTTCCTTAAAGATAGATTTAGAAATAGTCATGTGCAATTTTTGGAAAATGTGAGCAATTTTCAGGGAATATCGCGTGAAAGTACATTCAAGAAAGTATGTGTTGTTTGAGCACCACTAGTTCACTTTTGCTAAGCTGCTCTTTGCTTTTGCGCCAGCTTTAGCCTGCAGCAACATGCAGCCTTCGGGACGCAGTCTTTGCAGCAAAGGTGGTGGAGCTGCAGGTGCTTCAGGGGCTGAGGATTCCAGCAGCAGCACGGGCGGTGTGCGGGAACGTCCTGTGGCATCTGCCTTGCGCCATTGCGTCAGTGATTCTGATGAAGACGAGGATGAAGAGCATGGAATGATGGTAAGGAGGGGAGAAAGGAAAGGACAACACACTCAATTTTGTTTGCGTTTAACATATTATGTTCATGAGTTAGGGAAGGTTGTTGAAAAATGTTGAACCCTTAGACTGCTGTGAGCGTGCCTGTACGTTTGGTGAGATCTGTGACCAGTTGCTGTGAACGTGTTTGCAAGGGTCTTGACGTGCCTCTAGTGGTATACATGTACATGAACGTTCTTGTTGCTATTTGTTTTCTTTCATTTCGACAAGATTGCTTATTATGTTTCTGTGACTGGGATGGCATTTCGGATTGTCCTAAAGCTCTAAGACTTCCTTTAATTGGAAATGGAGGGAGCTAGGGTCGTTTTTTTCGGACTGGACAGTTATCATCCCTGATGGCACTGTGTAACCATGTGATGTCCTCAGCACAGCAGACATGTCAGCAGTGTGCAGTGATCAGCAGACAGAGGGTTAAAAGTTAAAAAACAAAGTGTTTCCAACACAAGATATCAGGAGTAAAATTGGTTTGTACCAAAGTGAAGAGGCAGAACTTCTTAAAACGAATGACCAAGTAAAGTAATATTTGTGCTTTAATTGTTAAAATTTAAAGTAAATTTGATCTAGTGCTCATGTTTGTGTTTGTGTTAGTGGTAAAAAACAGAAAACCTTAATTTTGGTGTTAAAAAATTGAAAACATACTTAAAAAAAGAAGAAAAAAAAAGAAAACTTCAGGGGCTGAGGATTTCAGCAGCAGCATGGGTTTCATAAAACTGGATGTTGGTTTATATATATATATAAGAGCTAAACTCCGACACCATTGGACTAATCTCCATGAAAGTTGGCACTTCTACGTGTTTTTTCACCCAGAAGGTTTCATGCTGTGAATTCTGTTGTAACTCCACTACATGGCGCTGTAGAACAAAACTAAATATTCACGTCAAATGTAACCCGCAACACACTCGGGCAGCATTTTGAATCTATAACTCCTAAACGATGCACCATAAAAACCAAAATTTTGAGGCTAAAGGCCTCAAAGGAACTTTTCTCATGCCGTAATCTACAGAATGAGCTCTTCTCAAACATTCTATTACATATTTGCTGGTCCGGCGCTTCCCAATATTACCTCACCTGCTCAGAGATGTGCAAAATCTGCAATTACTACTAGCGTGACTTTTCTTGATGTCTGAGCTCCCTAGTGCTCAACCCAGCACGACTCGGCACGGCCTGGTCAAAATCTTGGTCTTGCATGGAACGGCACAGCAAGATTATCAGGGCTGCCTACCGCTGCTATCGGATTCAAGAGATGATTCAAATTATTCAAAAGATGAAAATTAGGTACATATCATATTTCATTAATAAGCAATATTATCATTAATTATTTTCACTTGTGGTTGCTATTAATTGCATTATTATTTGTTCTATTTTTATCGTCTATAATATCCTGTTGTATTATGAGTGAAAGAGGCGCAAATAGTATTAATATTGTTACAGTTGGCAACACCCGTCTGATGTGACGTAGGCAGTAACGTCCTCTCCCTGCACCCCGCGCTGGGAGACGTCAAGAAAAGTCGCATGACTAGTAAATGTGAATGAGAAGGACAGAGAGCGGCAGAGACAGGGTGAGGGAGGGAGGGAGAGACAGTGAGAGAGGATGGGAGGGGAAAGAGGGAGATGAAGGGCAGAACAACGTCTGCCAGGTTTTCCTAGAATTAACTACAAGTCAACAAATAAAAATAAATTTGATGTTCAGCGTGCAAGGGAAACTAGGCAGTGGGGAGTTAATTAGAGAAATCCCTTAAACTTTTGAATTCTAAACTGCTATTTTGGACTTGGGCCCAATTGTCAATTTCATGTTTCTGAATGAAAAACTGTGAAAACGTACTTGGAAATTTTTGACATTATTTCTGTCTTGCAGGTTTCGTCCAGTTGCGGTCCAGATATTGTTTCGAGAAAAAGCGATGGCACTGCCTCTCTCCGTTCCTCTTCAGCCTTGACTGGTTCTGGTCTGGGCGGTTGCCTCTCCGTGTTGGCAGCCCTTGGGCCTGCGTCGAGCCTCCTGCCTGAATCTGATTCTCTCAACGAGAACTTCTCTCCAACAGCTGTCACCCCACATGCTTGCGTGCGGCGCAAGAGAAAGTTCAAACGCATGGCTGTGGACTCCACTGCCCTGGCTCCCATGCCCAGCGGAGCCCCCTTGCCCGTGCCCCGACCTCCGCCCATTCACAAAAGGAAGTCTAGGATGACGGCAGCGATCAGGAGGTCCAACTGTGAGAACAGGTAAGTCTAATTTATAAAGAAATTGGGAGGCAATTAATTAGTGTTTCAGAATCTTCAAATTTAAGACATTTGTGGAAATACCAATTGAAATAGAAGCAAGTCAATTAAAATTCATATATTTTAAATATTAAAGTGCTTTATATTACATGTACACCTTTTCTGAACTGTGTTTGCAACTTCAGGTAAAATATTCGTGACATAATTTAAAATAAATTACTTAATAACCATATTCAATGAATAGATGTAAAACACAACAACTTCAGTTGACAGGCCTAGAAGGATAGAGGCGTACAGTCGTGTTCTGGCCCTGTCCTCCACCAACTATAGGCCTCTATCCTTCTTGGTCTGCCAACTTAAGATGTTGGTACAATCAGATGTTTTATGTAACACATCTATCCATTGAGTATGGTTGATTAAGTAATTCGTCTTAAATTATGACATGACTATTGTACCTGAAGAGTGGACACAGTTTGCAAAATGTTGTTCATGTAATATAAAGCATTCTACTATTAAAAATATGTATATTAATATATACTGACATGCTTCCCTTTCAATTGGTATTCCTGTGGTTGTCATAACTTTTAAGATGCTGGAAAGCTAATAACATAAATCAAAAGGCAATCAACAAGATTAAAAAGCGATTAAGTTTAATTGTTTTACATTAATTTATAAATTAATTTACTTGAAATGTATTTTCAACGCAGTCCCTCTGTTTCTAAATAGCTACAGTAGTACATTATCTTTATGAATTTAAAATAAGAAGTGTTCATTAAAAAGCTGTAATAAGATCTTTCTCACAATCTTCTTGATTTTCTTCGATGATGTAGAAAGTAAGACGGTCTGGCAGGTAATTTGTAATTCAGTAATTTGCTTATTCATTATTTATGAAATTAGTCAATTTTAACGTAATTTTCTACTTAAGATTTGATGAACATATGAAGTATCTTTTTTGCTTCTCCTCAAGCCCAAAATCTTGATTACAAAGGCCTCTATGAATGCCACTAACAAAACCTTTGTTGGATTAATTCAGTAGTGAATGGGCTGAAGCGATGAACTGACAAAGAACAGTCAGTTTATTATTCCTGTTTTGGCTACCGCATTGGTCAGAATACAAAATGTGATGCTCGCAGTTGGCAATGCCCTTTAGGAGTATATCGGACAAGGACCTATTTCTAGAAGCCCATGTGATTCTGTGATTCTGCACTTTCATCCAATCTTCTCCTATATTATTTCAGTAGTATACCCTTTGCAGCTCTCACACACAACTCTTTAAAAAACGAGGTCATATAAGAGAATTTCATGGAGACATGATAAATTGCTCTTTGATTTCAAATATACAAAGTATTTGTTTAAAAAACGCATCTAAATATTCATGTAAAATGCAACCCGCAACACTCATGAATGTTTGAATCTCTATCGTTAAATAACTCCTAAATGAAGTGTTCTAGGGCCTTAAAAACTAAAATTTTAAGGCCAGAGACTTTTTTTTTCTTTATGAAGTGTGTTCATCAAAAATAGATCTTCAAATAAGGTCATGTCCGGTTTTTTCAAAACCATGATTGCTTCTCTCTCTTTCTCTCTCTCTCTTTCTCTCTCTCTCTCTCTCTTTCTCTCTTTCTTTCTCTCTCTTTCTTTCTCTCTTTCTTTCTCTCTCTTTCTCTCTCTCTTTCTTTTTCTCTTTTTCTCTCTTTCTCTTTCTTTCTCTCTCTTTCTCTTTCTCTCTCTCTCTCTCTTTCTCTCTCTCTTTCTCTCTTTCTTTCTCTCTCTCTTTCTCTCTCTCTTTCTTTCTCTCTCTCTCTCTCTCCTTTTTTTGCGCGCGAAATTTTGTGTCAAACATAGACCCTTTTTATTTTCTTTAAACTATTTTTTTTTATTAAAAATTGCACATTTTTTTATTACATTATGACTTTAGATATCATTAAGGAAGCTTAAGAGAGTGGTGCAGGTCTCATGTTTGTTGAAATACCTGGTTTTGCAAAAATTTTAAAAAATTAAAACTTTTTCAGTGTCTTCCTACAACTACAGTTGTGAAGATGATTTTTTTTTTCTTAATGAAATGTGTTCATCAAATACAGATCTTCAAATAAGGTCATGTTGAATTTTTCAAAAATATGAGTATTTCTGGAGTAATTGGGCATCAAAATTAATTGCCCACTCTGAAAATCTTTCACTTCTTGATCATGATTTCATAGATGTTTTGAATAAGGTGAATGATACGGGTGTTATAAAGTGTATATTATTTCATATTTCTTTGTTTCTTACATTGGAGCTTTTGTTGTATGTTTACAAATTAACCTTTTAGAAATTATTTAAAACCTATTTAAACCTATATGAAATAAAGATTGCTAGTCATTTCATTTCAGTCAGATTCAGTCGTCCGTTCCCAAATTATTCCGTTGGATGCTACATAAGTAGAAATATATTAAGTATAGAATTATATATAAGTTAGAATTAGTATATTATTTTTTATTTCATTATTTATTATATTTATATTATATTTTTGTTATCTCATTTTACGTTGCATCCTTTAATTGCATTAAATGTGAAAACAAATAGATGAACGGTCATTGTCTGTTGTAACCCATTGTTGTACCGCACTGATAAGGTGATGTCTGCTGTATTTTGTTTGCAGTAATATAAACCAATACATTCTTATATTTGTAGAATATTACGATACCATAGTGTTTAATAATGACTATTATATGTTACTGCATGTTCGTGAGTACACTGCATACATTATACAATGAATTCAATGCCAAAAATATATTTTTACTTTCTCGTGCATTTCATTTAAAGTTTTGAATAAAAAAAAACCCTCTATTTTTGGAACTATTTAATTTTTGCCCCATATGTTCTATGATTGCAAATGAGTTTTACAAAAATTGATGACTGAGCTGTGTTAATACAGGGAGAAATTGTGTATAGTATTACATAACCATTACTAATGGCAAGAAAGTATGTGCTTTTCAGTACCACTAGTTCAAAAATTGGGAAGTTAGAAAATGTGCGAAAAAAGTATGTGGTGAAGTTTCTCTATCAGGTTAAGCATTTTAATCAGGATTTTTGTGCAATTAAGTTTTTTTTATACCAAGTTGCTGGTATTGCTAGCTGAGGGGACATGGAATTCCCTATCCTGGCAATGTTAAATGTTTGAGACTAATTCTCAGAAACTACTGGTTATGGATATATCACTCCTAATAACTCGGAAACAATGGTTTTGAAAAATGTTTACTGTTTTCGTAGATAAAAATATTTTCTCTGAATACAATGTTTTGTAAATAAAGTTTTGCAGAATGAATGGTAATGAGGTAATGAGAAAAACATTGTTTTTGTAAATGTAGGAGACCTTTATTATCAACTACTGAAATTTTCCTATTACAAAAGATAATGGAAAAAAAGATAATTTAGTATTAAAAGTATTGTCTTTCAGGAAACAGCTTTAAAGATACAAACCTCCGTACACGTCAGCTCAATAACTTGCCTCATCAGAATAAATATTTCCAATAACTACTTCCTTTTGAGATTTTTTATATCAATTAGCTTGACATCTTAAAGGTTTTAATCTACTTCCTGCAATACCATTGTGTGCTGTCTGGTGTGTAGTGTCTAAATCTTTCAGTATTTATATGCTGCATCGTGTAATAGTATCTAAAAGTATGGGGAACACCTCTTAAGCCCAATGAGAGCAGGTCTTCACACATAGATAATACAAAAAGTGAGAGTGATATCAACATAATTTAAAGGCCAACTTGAAGAAAAAATTCAGAACATTTCGGAAAAATAAAACGCCGAAAAAATTTTTTTTGACTGAAAATAAATTCCGTGTCCCTACAGTCTGTGAAATCATGGAAGTTAAGTAACTTGAGACATCGCAGGTTTGTGGATGGTGACTGGGAATCTTGTGGGTCTGACACCAAGCCCCGGCTTAAGGGATAAAAGGCAATAATGGACTACAACTTATGATGACTGACTAAAGGAGCATTGCCCCACAGTTGTGTTTGATGCCAGTAAAGGGAATGTTGATATTAAAAATGTAAGTGGAAAAAAAAAGTTTGTTTTTCTCCAATTTTTTCTTGGCATTTATTTTCTTTGCTCCATTTAGAATAGTTTTATTTATTTAAAGACACATAAATCCAGAGGGCATAAGCCCCTTAAAGTACTTCTTAATTGAAGTCACTCTTGCAAAAATGTTAATTATTTTTTGGGATACTAATGTTTAATTTCTTCTTCTTTGTCTTGATGCCTCATATAATTATGTCTGTATGTCTGCATTGTGTGTCTTAATATTCATATGTATGTATTGATTAATTAATGGACTTGAGTCCAATTCAGAAATGTTAACGATTGCATCAGTAAGGGAACAATATAAATAACCAAGTTTACATATTTATATGAAATGTAAATTAAATTACAGCTTAATCAAAAAGCTACATCGCAGCAGCCTTATAATCAAAAGATTAATTTGTAGAGTACCAAAAAGAATATTATGTATATGAAAGTACAGTATATTTTAAAATCTTAGTGAACTCATTCAGACTCATGTCTACTATGTCAGTGTTATAATGGTTCATAAGTTTTTATTAATGTATAGAATAGAGTATAATACCTGAATGTACACAAATACAATTCACTCACAGAATATACGCACCTGAATAAAAGATAAACATTTAAACAAAAATTAGATTATTCATACGTCTTTAACTAAAGACTAGCAATTTTCTCTTTGCTTCTCTGACAGATTTTGAGTTATCGGTTCCCCTTTATTGAAATGGTTATAGTTCGCTAATTAATTTACACATTAGAGTACGTGGATTGTTAAAAGTAAGGATAGAAGAATATGAAGGCAGCGAAAATGTATCTTTTCTTCTTATTATATAAATAATTATTTATAAATATTAATTACATTATAATTAAAATTACAATTAATTATATAAATAATTACTGAAAAATTGGACATTGGTGTTCTCTAATCTTTGTTCATATTGTAAGGACATTGTCCCAAGATCTTTGTTGAAAATAATTGTAAATACAATGATGTCATTTGTTTTGTCTTAGGTTGGGAAGTTATGTCTTGCTGTGTGGGAAGCGCAAGCGATCAGCAAGGGAGCGAGGTGGCTTGCACGCTGAATACGATGCCTTAAGTACTGCTCCATCAAGCGGCATGTCATCCAGTCGATTTGAACGTCGCCGCACGCGCCATGTGCTTGCACTGCGCAAACTGTCCCTTTCTGATTCTGCTCCGAAAAGTAGCCATGGTGTTGGCAACAGCGCTGGAGACCTTCTTAGTTCATCGTCATTGAGTAGTTCAGAATCTGATGCTGGCTTGTATACGAATGATGAAGGACGAGAAGGTGAGCTAGAGACATAGAATTTTTTTTTTTTTGGTAGAATATACGTTCCAGATGTCTTTGCAGCACAACTCTGGTAAGAAGGAAGCAACAGACTATAATTTTACATCACATGTGCTTTCTACATGAAATCTACATGACCCTTTTTCGTGTAGACTATGTAGGCAAAGTTTTCTGTAGACTACGTAGGCTGTGTAGAGTATTTATTTTCTCACATCAAATAACCCCAAAGAAGTTTATAATAAGTAGTAATAGTAGAAGCGTGTTGAAATCTAATATTAAAAATTTTATTTTTGATTCATTAAGTCAAATAAAATAAGCTACTCTTGACGAAGAAATGACAACCTCCATAACCATGTCAAGTACTGAGTAGGAATTTGTTTCAACTTGTGTATCACACCATTCTGCATCAGACTCTTTCCTTCCAAGTGGTGTCACCAACCCGGTGCACAGAAATATTGTGCAGATCCCTGATCATGTCGCCAACCTCTTTGCCCTCTGCCAGAGAGACAGAGCGAATAGGGGAGGAAGGCAATTCCGGTCCTGACTGTCACCCACTCCTTAAATATTTTTTAAGCAATACAATGTTAACTTGAAATTAAAAAATGTTTCATCATAATGGTGGTACTCCTTTGGATGTGATCCAATCAATATGTAGTATTGCTTTGAATAAATTGAGTATAATTATAAATAAATGTTATGGAGCTTGGCTCTCATAGATTTGCCCCTGCTCTGCAAAATTGATAAATATTGTCTACATAGATTACCTTTGTCTATGTATTGTTTATGTGAAGTTATAGACTACAGTTCTTTATAAGTAGATGCACATCACCACTGTATCTTACACCCCACAACTAAATAAACCTTGTTGCAATGTAATATAGATTGAGAAATTTACAATTGGTTTGAAAACTAAATAAAATGACAACTTTAGGTAATAAGATTTTCCCCACAATTTCAACCATACATTGAGGAAATGCTCCGTTGTTTTACTTCTGAACTTAAATGTAGCTTCACTGTGCTCTTGTGTTATTGGGCTCTCCTTTAGCCTGTTGTAAAGGGTAGAGCCAGGGTGTGGGATATTTTGTTAAAATAATGTGACGTCCCTCCTATGCGAATGCTACTGACGAGTGTAATTCACGTAGGAGAGGTTCTCCAATACCGAAGATCACTATATACACACATCACTGAAGGCATTGGAATGAAGGGAAGAGAGTAATGAGAGAGAGGTAGAGCACAGTGGAGTATGACAAGGATATCGAGTGCACTCATGTCGGTGTCCGCTGGCTTACCATGGCCTTCTGTTCTCCAGTGGGCATGTTGTTGTTCGACGTCATCTTGCTGGCTGCTGATACTTCACGTGTCGAGTCGGGGTGACGATGGCGTGGTATTGCTTCCGTAGTAGGAGTGGTCTGGCGATTTGTGAGGGCCATTTATATAGGCGCCCACTAATTTGAGGGACTCTTTTGGAGAGCGTCATTTTTAGAAAGTGGATTTTTCCGAGGCAGGTGTCAACATTGTTTTTAAATGCGGATTTTCCCGGTGCTTCTGCTTGGGCCGCATGATAATGAAATGTACGTCGAAATAATTTATAATAATTTGTATTTGTTTGTATTGGCTCATCACAATAATCATCATCATGAACAGCAGGTTAGTAGGTCTGATGTCTGTCCCTGTTAAAAGGCAGTAGATCTGGGAATGATTCCTTCAGATGTTCCTGAGCCATCGATCTTTTATTGGGTCTTCCTATATTTCTTTGCCCTATGGATTTATACTTTAAAACTGCTTTAGAAAATCTTTCTGCTTGCATTCTTTGCACATGTGAAAGCCATCTCCTTTGGTTCTTCTTAATGTCATCTTTTATATTTTTTGCTTTGAGTTTTTTTCTAATTTCAGTGTTTCTTTGTGTAAACGTGTAATTCCTACCAGGTGCTGGAAAAATATCATTTGTGTGGCTTCTAATCTCTGACAGTCTCTTTGTTTTATGGTCCATATTTCTGATCCATACATTAACATTGGCTTAGACGTTATTTTGTGTATTCTTAGTTTTGTCTCTGCTGTCATATCTCTTCCAAAGTTCTTCTTGAATATTCCATTTACCCCATTATATTTTTGAATTTTTCTTTCTTGACCTTCTGAATTTTGTCCAATAATGTTTCCTAGATGCATACATTTTGTTACTTGTTTTTCTTTAAAATATGTATAATAAAAGAGTGGAGAAGAGACACTGGAGCTCAAGAAAAAGTTTGCAGATTATATTTCTCTCCTATACATCACATGCAGTTTGCACAGCTTTTACAGAAAATGAAATAATTAAATTAAAACAAATTATATGAGAATGATTCGGCAATGTTTGCTAACTTAAAACTCAAGCAAGTTTCACTTCACTATTTCATTCATTGCCGCGAGGTCTTATGACTAAGACGCAACAATTTTTAAAAAAATTATAAACAAAAATTGTGTTTACTGCTTATTGGTGAGAAACCATTTTTAAATGTTCTCAAGAGCCTTGTTTGCCTGCAGGTGATGATGAGCAAAGTGACTGGGTGGGAGGCGGAGGAGGAGGCTGGTGGGAAGACTATGATCCGGACGATGGCTCTCCTGAGCGTCTGCCATCTGATAGGGTTTTCGATGCCATTCTAACCGGCAGCCTTGCCCACATGTCGGAAGAATCTAAGGCGAGCTATAGGATGCGCATGCAGGGCTTGGTGAGTGTTGTTGGTTTTTGGAAAAGATTTGAAAATTGGTTTTATTTTATATATTGTTGAATGTCGACTTTTTCAACCATTTCAGACGGTGAAAACCCTTGTAATTACCCTTGTGTATTGTTTGTTGAATTGTGTGAGTGATTTTCTTTTGGCCCTTATTGATGCCAAACACAAGTTGGTGATAGGTGATTAACATTGAGAAGTATGCAACATTTATTTCACAAACATTGGCTATCTTGTTCTTTAGCCATATTACTCCGTACTATTCTTGTCATTCTGCCAACGGGAGATGTTTGCATGATACCAATGTATTTATGTTGCTAGAATGCAAGAAAATAAGCATTAAACTTTTTTACTGTTAAAGAAATATTATTTTCATGTGTCTTCATTTACATAAATATTATAATACTATGATTAAAATTTAGTTTAGTGATTAAAATTCACAAATTTTAATTAAAACCATGACAAAGGTAAGCAACAGAGGGTCGTTGAAACTCAGTATTTTTGGTGTGTCTGTGTACATTGTTTCATGACTTATATCACTCTCCTAATACGTGCATGAAGAATTGATAATCTCATCTGGTTTTTGACATTGTTTGTATCAGTTTCTACGTATTTATTTTTAGTGACGATATTGGAACAAAGTAAATTATGTATGAAAACCATATCTAACTTCCAACTTCTAGCAATGAACCAACTGAGGAATTAACAGTTAGTGTTCCAGCACATCTGACTGGCAAAACAATACATTTTACAGACCAATGTAGTCTCAGTCTGTGTTCAATTTTTTTGAAACTTTGGAAAAAAATTGTCTAGTAGCATAAACAAAACATTCAAAAGAGATCACTGACGACTGGACTAACTAGACTGCTGGATGGACTGTGCAACAGTGGTCGGTCGAACTGGCTGGGTGGCTGCATTGGACTGACTGATTGACTGGCTGGAGTGGACTGGCTGGCTGGCTGGAGAGGACTGGGTTGCTAGACTGGACTGGAATGAATGAATGAATGGCTGGAATGGACTGGATGGATGGATGAATGAATGGGTGGAATGGACTGAATAAATGCGTGACTCACTGGCTTGGAAGTAAATGAAAAAATAAAACATGAAAATAACATTTCTCATTGTATCTCTGCAACTGATTGCCCGAGGAGGCTGGTTTTTAGGAATCGACAGCATTTTTTCCCTTTTCTTTCTCGCAAATATCACAATTATCGATTTGGTTTGGGGCACTTTTCACTTCCTTATTCAGTTATGCAATTTGTTTATCTAATTATTACTATACCATGTGTGTGTAAAAATATAAATGGACATCAGTTATAATTGGACAGCCACTTTCTTGATTTCAATTTCCAATTTCTGAAGGATGAATTATGGAGGTATTTCTTGTGTTCACAGAGCGATCGTGAAATACGTGCAGGCCGGCGACGTCTCCGTCCAGAGCGGCCCGGGTTTAGCGTGCTCACCTCGGCCAACGAGAAGCTGTCGCGCTTCCTCCAGGACTCCGCCCAGTCGGAGCTGAGGCTCCATCCCATGCAGGCCCCTGAGCGTGCGCAGCTGGGCCATCTGGCAGCCCTCTATTCGCTGCACATGCGCACTGACGCGGGCTCACGTCCTGTGCTCACAAAGGTTCGTTTTGATTGCCTAGCAGTAACCATCAGATAGAATTTGAAAGTCAATAAATAAGGCAGTATTAAAAATATTTATTAGGTCATGAGGATACAATTATAAATAGCTAATCGTTAATCAATACTTATTGCAAATAAATATATATATGTATATGTGTGTATATATATCTATATCTATATATATATATAGATATAGATATATGTATATATAGATATATGTATATCGTGATAGAGATAGAGATGCAGATACAGCAAAACCCCTTTATAAGAGACACCTGGGGGAATGAAATTTTGTCTCTTATAAGTGGGAAATGCGTTTTTGACTTGTTTAATGAGGTGTTACCATATTTTTAGTGGATTAGTATGATTTGTACACTTATTTTAAACCGGAGGAAACATAAATTAGTTGATTCCAGAGCCCATTTAACCAGATCTATTGAGTGAACTTTATGACACGAGAGTTATAAAAAAGTTACATTTGTGTAATTTTTGAAAAAAACAAATGAATAGAGCAAAGTGATGTTAAGAGTCATATAAAGTACCTTTGTAACATCATATCAAAAGTTTAAAGAAAAAATTTGGAGCCGTTTTTGGGAAAATCTTGTTTTTGTAAATGTTTATTACGATATTATGTGAAACCTTTTTTTTAGTACACAATGTTAATGAAAAACCTAATTATAGAGAAAAAATTTTATTCTAAGAAAAAATTTCTATCTTTAATTTTGTAGCTATAGAAAAACACTGAAAAAACTGCAAACTTTTTCAATTTTCGAAAATTTAGAGTTAACAGTGAAAATCCTAACAATGTCACCACTATAAGTGAATTTCACTCTATTCTTACAAGAAATTTAAAGAAAAAAATTCGAGCTATTTTTGGGGAAATTTTGAAAATGCCCCACGGGCTTCATGTACAGTACCCACAAAAATTTGTTTTTCAGAACCGCAGAGTTTCGAGTGGAAACAGGTTGATCGCGGAATATTCATTTTGGAAAAAAATGCATGAATGGTTTTGGCGCTAGTGTTATTCACGGACGGACGAAGGGAAGTTTTGAAAGAAAAAAACAAACCGTTTTCGGTATCAGAAGACCCCAAAATATGCATTCTTTGTAAGTCTCGAAGTAGATTTTCTGCAGCATTACATTACTTTATCTATATTACGTATATGTGTACGTATACGAGAAAGTAACAATTGGAAACACTGGTCAAAACACTAAAAGCAAAATACTGTGATTTATTCAACTCTGCTTCTGACGGGTATCAGCTGCTGACGGTTTCATCCAATCGGGAGCTTGGAAGTCACCATCGTGACGTCACTGGAGACACAGAAGCTTCTGATTGGATGAAACCGTAACAGCTGATTCCTTCTAGGGGCACGGTTACAAAAGTCGCACTATAGGCGTCTTCCTTGCCAAAAGACACGAAGCTTACTGAATGAGCTTTCTGCACGAGAACTTCGCACACCTCCCCCCCCCATGCCGGTGGCACTGGTGTTGCAAACCCCTGCTCCAGCCTATTTTAAGCACATGTTCCAACCCTTACCACCCTGAGGAAATTCCTGAGTCACCTGGAGGAAAATTCCACGCTTTGTTCCTTACAAGCGAGAAGAAACGCATGGCGGGGAATAAAATCTTGTCCATTATCCGCGGGAATCTCTTATAACGGGGTCTCTTAAAAGCGGGGCATTGTTTATATAAAACAGACCTCGGGACCGTGAATTTTGTCTCCTATAAGCGGGATTCTCTTATAACGGGGTCTCTTATAGCGAGGTTTTACTGTAAGTGATTTGTGAGTGAATATTTATGTATGTGTATGTAGATACTGTTTAAATAAATATCAATGCCACTTGCAATAAGTAGTGATTGTAGGGCTCTGTTCTGAATAAGGAAAGATTGCAAAATCTGGAACAGAGAAATTATAGCAAGCAAGTAATATTGTATTTACTGAGGAGAATATTCTTGCATTTGTTTTTGTTTGTTTATTGGTGTATTTATATTGGTGAAATCAACTTAACAAACTTCTCAAGCCTTGGATTTCATGCCGTGCAGAGCAACCTTACTTTTAATGCTTCACTCCCATACTGGTTCATACTGCATGGATGTGTTCATCTGAAATGTATCATTTACTCCTTTTTAAAATTCTGTTTAACCTGTTTAATCCTCCTAACTACCTCTGTATTCTTTTAGTGGTGACATATTTGCAAGTTGGTTTGCTTGCACATTACATTTTTTTTTTTAATATCTGAAGATAGAATTAACAGATCTTCAGGATTATCATAATGATAACAGGACATGAGAGAACACAGATAAATGGTGAACAGTTAAAATCAGCAAATAAAGTGAAGTTTTGAGGAGTAACTAACGAAAAATGGACGCTGCACTCAAGAGATATAAAATATACCATATATTCTCGATTATACCCTGCCCTCAAATATTACCCGCACCCTAATTTTACTGAAAGTAATATAAAAAGAAAAAAAAGCTTGTTTGATACGGTCACGATCATGCGACATCTAGCAACACAACAGAGGAAGACGCGAAATGCTGTGACATATTCCATTGTGAAGACGGGCCTTGACCCACCATGTTATACGAACCCGAAGAATAAACCATGCCTTCATGTAACCACATGCAACACGCATCAAGTTCGCGGTACCGACCTTGATGCGAATATTACCCGCATCCCAATTTTCAGTTAGTAATTTTTTTAAAAATGTATGCAGATTATGTTAGAGTATTTACGGTAATTATTTTGGGGAAGGTAGCCTTGAAAAAAATGTAAAAAATTCATCAAACATTTTGGGTTATCAATGAAGTCAAGCTAATACAAACTTTTTTATTTCCTGTTGTACTTTATGGCTATGACTGTTGGACTTTAAGATCCATTGATAGGAGAAAAATAGATGCCTTCGAAATGTGGTGCTGGAGGAAACTGCTGAAAATCTGTTGGACCAATAAAAAAACAAATAAATCCATATTAGAAGTGAAGCCTGGATGCTCATTAGACACCAGAGCCCTCAAACCAAAACTCTCATTCTTTGGTCATGTTGCAAGAAGGTCGGACTCCTTCATGATGCTAGGACACATGGAATAATAATGGATGGAACCCGAAAATGTGGTGGCATGAGGAAATCAAAAAAGCAACCAATCCCATATAGGCAGGAGCAACGAATATGGTGCAAGACAGAATAGGATGGAAAAAACTTGTGAAGGAGGGGAGGGCAAATTGTAACAGACATTTTGAAGGAGACCAACTGCCTTGAATATCCGCTTAGAATCGCCAAGGATCGCAGGCAATCTAATACTATCCAGAATTTATCAGTTCTGATGAGCAGATAGTTTCATACTTGAGGTAACATAGCTAAAATGAAGACTTGCGAGATTTGTTTTGAAGTTGTGATGATAATCGTCAGTGACATAAAATTATTTTGAAACCATTTTTTATTTATGGTGGAGTATCAAAGAAGGCATTAATGTTTGGCCTTAGATGGAGTAATTTGCAATTTGACAAAAATTGTTAAACCAAGATTCCACTTGCTATTCTTCAGACAAAAACAACATGTATCACACTATTTTTTATCATTTATCAGAAATGGATTTCTTAACAAACAAAATTGTTGCAAGAGAGAAGAAAAGGGTATCAGACTGTTCGCTTTGAACCGAAAAAATGATTTTAAAACAAAAGTTGTGAGTGATTGCAAGATGAAGAATCGTAATGAGATTTGGATTTGTACGAGGTCCTGATTAGCATTGACATTTCAGTTGCAGGAAATACGTAAAATCTGATTGATTGTGAGTCCTAAGTCATACTCTCTCGTCAGAGAAGCAAGGGGAGCTACTAATGAAAATGTGAATACTAGTAACCGAAATTGCAATTTGCCATATGGAACCAATTGCATTTTATAACACTATAGCAAGAGGAGTTTCAAAGATTGACAAAAGGTCCATGATGATTGTATAATGAGTGGCGATGTATGCAGACAATGAAGAGTTTGTAAGAGTTGGACAATTGTTTAATGTAATACATTGTCAAATACATTTGAATTGAATTTCCTTTTTAAATGTTTTTTCATACATTTGTATTGTTTTTCTTAGTAGTAAAATTTAGTGGTCATTAGTTGAGAAAATACAAATATTTCTTTATAAAACAATCTGTGTGTTTCCGGAAAACTCCCTATGTTGCTTATTCACACATGTGATGTCCAGCTTCACCCAAGAATCAAAATAGTTTTAGGAAACTGGTTTTGCTATCTTTGGGGACCTATTATGAATATTAAATGAAATTTATGAAATAAATTCAGTTTTTCAATGCGGTTGGGAAGAAATGGGTTAAAATAACTATCTTAATGCTGCTTATTAATAACATTAATAATTAAATTTCATAATTGCTAATATAATAATTGCTGTTCTTATTTTTCTAGCTTTTTAAATAGTGTAGAGAAAGGATGTAATAATGTTAAAAATCAGGTACAAGATTGTGACATCAATATTTGCTTTAGTTAGGACCTAGAATTAAGAAGTCTTTTCGAGTTTTAAATTGACACTATCTCCAAAACCATATTCGGAATTTTTTCCCAAATTAATCTTGTAATTTGGGTAGATCTGGGAAAATTTCATATTGTGCAAATGCAAAAGAAATCTCTTAATTTTTGAGAATTCTTTGCAAGCAGCTCATACTGGTTTTCAAAATGTTTTTCAAAAATTGCCTCTTGTTTTTCTTTGTATATTTTATTTGAAGTTCAATGGTTGGAATGGGCATCTAATAAATAATAATATCTAATAAATTGAGCTCGTTTATACGGTAGTCGTTCCGTATCATTAATACTTTCTTGCCCATGTTTCAGTGCTGCATATCCCCAGAAAGTACCCCTATTTCTTGTCACTCCTACTTGTCTGGAGCCTGTGTTTGTGTATATATATGCATTTCTCTTGATACAGTGAATGTTCACCGAAAATATGTTCAGAATATGATTTCTCACTAGAACCAGTTTCTAAGTTACCAATTGGAGTAACATCTACAAAATCACTAGATTCAGTGAAAATGCACATCCTTCCATTTGTATTACCACTTGGGCAAATTGCATCATTTGTGTTATTCTCAAGACTGCTTTCACTACTATCACCTTCACTTCCATTGCTTTCAATTTCATAAAAGCTCATTATCATCACTACTGATTGTCTGTCTGATTTACTCAAGTCGCTGGCATATCCTTTTTTTCAAATTCGACCTCTCGTGCCCTGTAGTGATTGCTCTTTACATCCCTGATTGACGGTTTGTGCTCTCCTCTTGTCTAATAAGCATAATTCTTGCCAGAATCTCCATGTTCTCACTTTCAGTTGTTGAGGAAGTATCACATAGTTCACTAGAATCGGATAGATATGAGAGACACTATGCACAGGAAGGGAGAGTTTCTAGTCATGTGCTTATGGTGGGAAAGGGTTAAATCAGTCACAAAACTGAAAATGTCGTAACCCACATAATCTATATAATTGAGATTTTGGCATCAATGAATTAGTTGTCTAAGAATACACCTTATAAAATATCATATTTTCCTGCTTAATTTCATAAAATGAAAATGTATCCCATGAAACTAAAAACCATTAAAAATTTTCAAATACTATTCATTGTAATGATAAAGTATGAAAATAGCGACACAAAATAAGTTTAACGAAATTCCAGTTGTTTGGCTCTCCTCTAAAATTTTGTTCTTGTGAGTTAAGATATTTTGCAGTATCACAAGTGAAATGTTTTGCATTTATGAAATTTATTAATAATCATTTAAAAAAAATTAATTTGCATGTTTGTTATAATAAACTAAAGGTTTTGTTCTCACTTCATCTGCTTTGCAATGTAAGGACTTAAAAGGATACACAAAGACTACTTGAAATCTTGAATGCTCACACTTGTGAAAATCGAAATGCTAGAAGTTTCCAAAAACTTGGAATAGAGCCTGGACAGGTATTCTGGTATTGAATGTGTTCTCCAGTACAAGTTTAGTTATGGTACTTGAGAGTTTATAAAATTAAGAAAACGTGAAGAAAAAATATTCTGAATTATATCCTAAGATTGTAGACAATCAGTTCAGAGTCCAACTCAAAACAGAATATGTATATTAAAATATTTAAGCATTTTATTTTAAGAGTACAATATTTCATGAAGTAATGCATTCACTTCTTCAGGTACTTTATCATCTAGGGATGAGAAGGATTAATGAATTCATAAATTAAGATTAATAAATTAAGTATGTACATGACTAAACGCATGTGAACACAAAGTATGGCGAGAGCACAAACTCGTCTTCTTGTACTTCAATTCTACATAGGGATCCACGTGAAAAAGGTATCTGAATCATTATAGATCTGTTGTTTGATTTGGGTTGTGAATAAATATCTAGTTTAACAATGTAGTGGTAAGTGTAGATCAAATATCAATTAGTTATGGCCAACCTAGGACAATCAGCGGCAGAATAGCCAATGGAGCCACAAACTGTTGGAATGGACATTGAAGTAAGAGGCATTGTTGGTTTGGTGGGAGGAGAGGAACGTGGATGGAGGATGTAAAGGATGGAGAGGATGGGAAAGGGGGAGGAACATTGTAGGGGGAGGGGGAGTAGTGATGCGTCATCAATAACTAAACATTGATGTTCAAAATAAAAACATGATGATAATAATACTACCTCCAACATAAAATTCATATGTAACAAAATTTAATTTGACGGTGTTCATGTTTATCAATATGTCGAATAAGGGTATGAGAAGAAGGGGCTGACCTTAGGCTCACAGTGCAGGCTCACAGTGCATTCGCACAAGGGTATTGAGAGGTTCGCACGAGGGTATTGAGGAAGTTTGGTTGATGAAGGTAGAATGAACAAGTTTGGTTTCAACACATGAACTAACAAATATTACCAACAGTTATTTCATATTTTAACATTCACAGTATTGTGATCATAGGAATTTTTCATTCTGAAACAAAATATCAATGTTAAAAAAACATCGCCGTTAAAACATTAATGTTTCTACAAAAACCTTGATGTTTTGAAAACATCGGCATCGTTGTCTCATCCCTAGTAACCCTATTAGTGAGACCATCTGATAAGAACAAAGGAAGAGAAAAGAAATATCAAGAGAAAAATCATGTAAAAAGAGAAGAACATTTTGAAGAAGAACTTGAATTTCAGTAGAAGAGCATTAGGAAAAGAGATTTTTTACTTTGTTTAAAACATGAGAATAAGCAGATGATGCATTGCTCTCTTGTTTAGAATTAATAATATTATTGATTGTTGTAAAAAGTTTCAGCAATTAATCTAGCTTAATTTCAAAGTTACCTAAAATATATGGATTGTTAATATCGAACATGTGTGATAACTCTAACGTGTTTTTAGAGATTGTATTAAATTTGACATTGCTTTCTTTAATGTTATTTTGATGCTTGCTTATTCTCTGAACTATTATTTAGTTTGACCAATATATGATCTTGGAAAAGGAGACAAAAACATTTTCAACTTTCGAAGCTGGAAGAGAATCCTTAACTCCCCCCCACCCCCCACCCTTAAAAAAAATCAGACTTCTATTTCTAAATTAGCATGCTTCTAAGTTTTTGTTTTAGTAATTCTGAGTATATTGGGCAAAATTATAATATTACTTGCATTTGGTGATGATGGACCAGGTCCATGAGATTTTATTTGGGATGTGATAAAGTTTTGGCTCTATCTACCAAAACACAGACAATATCTCTCTTATGGTGGATCTTTGCGGATTTAAATTATGAGAACATGCGTTCGTGCTCTCTTCATACTGTACTTTGTGTTCACTCATTTCGTATACTTAATGTATAGTCCTGAATTATTTTTTTGTTGGAAATTGAATTATACGATATAAGAAATCTGTAATGAGGTTATAAGGAAGAAAGTAAAAACAATTTTGAGTTCGTGTTGTTGTTAGTAGTTATATAAAAAGAGTGTCCTTCCAGAAGGATGTTAGGACAATAGGGCACCTTTTTTGTGAAAGTGAAGGTTGGAACAAGTAACTTATTTGGGTATCGGTATTTTCAAATGAACGTGAAGAAAAGTGAGTTTTGGGGTTACAACCACAAATAACAATTAGTTTGTTGCAATATATAAACAAAACAATCATAAACTTGCTTTATGCTACTGTATTCTAAAGCAACAAAAGCAAAGGGGTTCATCACATTTTAGACACCTTGTAGTAGTGTTATGGGGGCAATTTTGATTTTTCAGTTCTTTGTATTTTCTTGTCCGTTGGTATTTCAGCAACATAATGTTCCCTCCCGTCAAATCGAGAATCAGGGTTGTGCTCTATATTGGTAGTCACTCTTTTATTACTTTTCCGCCTTGCAGTGGCAATTTGACAATGAAATGTCAGATGATGTACTGCTTCGTCATTGTGCTTCTAAAGATCCCAGGTATTTTGCTCTGCATTGATTATGAAATGTACTACTTTTTCCTCTCGTGGAGCAACTATAAAGGATTTAATTTTAATCAGCCTGATCTCTCCCCCCCTCCCCTCCCCCTGTGTGAGCTCTGTAGAAATGCAATAGTTTAGATTCAGCAAGCTAATCCTTTTCTTTTTCTCTGGAAAATATTTCTACAGAACACAATGGTTGAACTGTAACAAAGTTGGTGAATATAGTAACAACACTGTTGTCATTGCAACAAACTGATTCTGAGTCAGAACAAACTTCTTACAATCTGCTATTTTCTTTTATAATTTTATCTAGAGATGTTAGATTACAATTGTTAACTCTCTTTCCTCTTATGATTCCAGTTGATTCCATGCCTCTCTTCTTTAGCTCGTGTAGTAGTTCAACACTGGTTAACAGGTTACCAAAGAAAATTCGATATGGAACATGTGGAAGTGACTAGTACCACGCTGTAGTCCATGCTTTGATTTCAAAATCTTTAAGTGTGCCAGCTCCTTGGTAACGTTCGAGCCAAAAGTATATCCACCACTGGTATTTCTATACAAAAATTTGAATCCGTAATTTGAATGATTTTCCTTTCGTGAATTATTTGCAGCCGTGTCTTCAAAAGTACGGCATCATTGATTCATCGACAGAATGGTTCTCCACATGAGATGCAAATCGTTTGAATATGTCGCAGAAAAGTCAAAATCACAAATCGCAGTAACATTTAGTCGACTTGCTGGTAACTCATATACACTTGGATTTTCTTCTGGGCCCGAATCACAATCTGTTACATCATCAATTGAATTTAGAGGAGGGTGTAATGTATCATTCACACCAAATTTGGTATTTCATCATGGTTTGTTTCTAAAATGTCCAAAAGTTCCAACAGTGTACATGGTTTCCTCTGAAAATAAAATGACCGCATATTATTGTGATGTCCTTCTGGAAGGACGGTTCAAAACAACATTGAATAACAATTGACAAAAATCCTTCAATTGTAATATAAACCCATATATATTGTAGTTCATTGTTCAAGGTGTTATATTAAGTTTCAGAGTTATTGACAACATGCGGAAGAAAATATACACACTTATCGAAAAGAGCAACAGTCAAATTGTCCATTGTTAAATTGCACTTATTTTCAAAACACAATTTCTCAGTAACTGTAAATGATAGCGTCAAAATAACTGTGGCAGTGCATTTCTGACTTAATGTACTTCGTATAAATATGCGTCAATGTCCGTTGCAACAATGCACTACTCACGGAAATACATTATTTCAACAATGAGCGGCGGTGTCCTTCCAGAAGGACGTCAGAATTATCTGGGTTATGATACCTATAATTCAGAAAATGGCATATCAGACTTCATTTGGACATTATTTATATGAATAAATTAAATTTTTTCAATCTAATTTAGTATCTTCAATATCGTATATTAATTATTATAGAAATGAAAAATGTTATATTATTGGATACATTCACCTAATATTATGTTCTACACTTTGTAGAATTCATGCATTTTCAGGAAAGTAAGTTCGCAAGTGCGGGAGGCATATTTCAAGCTGGCGAAGTTTTTAAGCAATGTTGCCTTGGCTATATATTTTGTTGCACTTTCTTGGGATGTGCAGATAAAATTTGGGGAGACCTGAATTATTGCCAATTGATGCAACACATAGGTGTATTTCTTACTAAGAGAGACTTTCATATTAAGAATTGGACATTGTGGACTTGTCCTGGAGTCAGTTCAGAAAAGAGGTCTGCAAGAAGATTTTTATTTTATTCTTAATGTTATTGTTGTTGTTATTATTATTATTATTATTATTCCATTACATCACGACTAAAGATCTTATGAGTCGGCTGAATATAAAATCTACTCCAGGTTGCAACCAGCTACCTAAGGAGCAGATTCGGTGACTATCAGTGCCTCTACAATACTTTACGCAAAATGTGGGCTGTTCCAAATAAAGCAATTTCTTGCACTTCCCAGTCTTTTGAATTACCTGGGAGTTTAGACAAGTTCTTACTCAAATTTTGCGGAACAAATCCCAGAGCTCCGATAACTATCGGGACGACCTGTGCTTTTACGCCCCACATTCGGCTGATCTCGATTTCCAAACTCTTGTATTTAAGACGTTTCTCTGCCTCCTTGGTAACGACGTTTTGATCGCAAGGTACAGCAACATCGATAAGTAAACACGATTTTTTGGCCAAATCCCGGATAACTATATCCGGTTTGTTTGCCGCTATCGTGCGATCAGTTTGAATTTGTTGGTCGTACAATATCGTACACAATCCAACAGACGTCACCGGTTTCGGTGAGTGTTTGTACCACTTGGGGCATGTGTTTGGAACTTCGAGGGCGGTACAGATCTGCCAGTGGAGGTAGCTACACACCCTGTCATGTCTTTTAAGGTATTCGGTCTTTGCTAGGATTGGACAAGCTGAGACAATATGATCAATGGTTTCTACTTGCTCCAGGCAAATGCGGCATTTGTCATCTTGGGAAATTTTGAGAACCGCTTTATCATAATGTCGTGTTCTCAAGGCCTGATCTTGGGCAGCTATTACAAGTGCTTCCGATTCTGGCTTCATCCTTCCCCTTTTAAGCCACATAAATGATTGATCTTTATTGATCTGCACCTTGTCCATTCTTTTTAGGTATTGACCGTGGAGTGGTTTGTCTCTCCACGATTTCTTTAACATTTTTTGTGTCTCACACTTCATGTTTAGCAGCATCAGAAGTTCAGTGTCTGTGTTATTCGACGTGTCTTGCCTAGTTTTCTTCGCAATGTTTCTTGCTACACTAACAATGCCTCTGTTTCCCATTCTTCGGTCAGATTTCATGACCTGCCTCATTAGAGGGTCGTCTTGATGGCTGACTACATACTTACCCAACCTGACTATTGCGTTGTGCCAGGAGGCCTCAATTTGTCTGAGGCCTCTTCCTCCTTCCTTACGTGACACATAAAGTCTATGTATATCAGCTCGAGGGTGGGAAACATGATGCATTGTCAGCAGTTTTCTGGTTTTTCGATCCATGGTGCGAATTTCTTGCTCAGTCCAGTCCACTAGTCCAAAACTGTATTCGGCTACAGGTACCGCCAAACTACCTATTGCAGATATTTTATTCCTGGAATTCAGAGCGGACTGCAGGACCAGTCTCACTCTTCTATAATACTCCCTACGAATTCTCTCTTTCATTCTGTCATTCGAGATGGTTTCACATTCTTCAATGCCCAGATATTTGTAAGTTTTACCTGGCTCAAGATCTTGAATCACAGTGTGCGTATCAATTTCAATGTTCTCAGACGTTGTGAGTTTCCCTCTTTTTAAATTGATTTTTGCACACTTGTCAAGACCAAACTTCATGCAGATGTCATTGCTAAAGTCATTCACGACAGACAGCATTTGGGAGAGAATCGCTTCATTCTTGGCAAACACTTTCAGATCATCCATGTAAAACAAATGTGATACTGGCCTTTCATCACCATGGAGCTTAAAACCAAAGTCAGCTTGCGACAACTGTCTCGATAGTGGGATCAAACTAATGCAAAACAGCAGAGGGGATAGTGAATCTCCTTGAAAAATACCCCTGTTAATCTGAATACTTCTGGTTTCTACTGCTTCCTTTCCGCTGTGGATTAGTAACCTGGTACTCCACGACTTCATACTAGCCTTGCAAAACTCAACAAGTCTAGGATGAAATCGATAGATCTCCAGGGTCTTCAAAATCCAATCGTGTGGTACACTATCAAAGGCCTTTTGGTAGTCAATCCAAGCCATGCTCAAATTACGTTTGCGTTTCTTTACATCATTCAGGATGACTTTATTCAGTAGCAA
This sequence comes from Acheta domesticus, assembly GCA_031308135.1. Lineage (NCBI taxonomy): Eukaryota > Metazoa > Arthropoda > Insecta > Orthoptera > Gryllidae > Acheta > Acheta domesticus. The sequence continues at coordinate 9,011,073 of JAHLJT010005437.1, forward strand.
GATTTCCTTACACCCATAAGAGCCTTTACGACATCCTTTTTGTTCAGCTGGCATTAGATGATTCTTATCTAGATGTCTATACATTTTGTCAGCTATAGCTGAAGTTATAACTTTGTACAGTACTGGCAGACAAGTAATTGGCCTGTAGTTCTTCGCCAAAGAGCTGTCTCCCGCTTTGGGTAGCAAATACGTGATGCCGCGTGTGAGCCATTCCGGGATTTCCTTTGGGTTTTCAAAAATTTTATTAACAGCCTTTGCTAGATGAGAATGTATTGCTGTTAATTTCTTAATCCAATAAATCTGGATCTTATCAATCCCGGGGGACTTCCAGTTTCCCATGTTCTTAATTGCTTGGAAGAGGTCCTCTTCCGAGAATTGGTGAACATCTTCCACTGTTTCTACAAGTTCATCGGCAGCATCAACTTCAGATTGAAGCCAAGATGTGTCTTTGTTGTAGGATCTGCTCTCTTCCCAGATTCCTGTCCAAAATGCTTCGACGTCATCTTTTGAAGGAGTAACAGCTTTGCCATTCGGTTTTTGAGTCAGGTTGCGATAGAATCTCTTCGCGTCTGTTTCAAACAACCGGTTCTGTACACGGAAATCTATTCTACGTTTGTACCTTCTTATTCGTTGAGCCCATGCTTGAATTTTCTCTTTTAGCTTCTCAACTACCATTAGCCTGCTGGTGTCATTTTCAATTTGGTATTTTTGTTCAACATTGAATATTTTTCGTTGAACTTTAGAGGTGTGCGTTGATTTAGAAGATGCCTCAGCTAAGAATGATATTTCACGCCGGATGTCGGCTATCCGTTTCATAATTCTGTTCATCCATGGGGGTACAGAGCTGTTTACTCTGTTTTGGTGTCGGCCGTCGGTGTTCTTGGCTGGCCCCAAAATTATCTGAGATACTAGATATCCAGTTGCATATATGATGTGATTGATTTCAGTAATATCTAGATCTCTGCCTGGGGTCTCCACCACCTCATTTAAGACAGAATTAACTGTTTCTATCACTCTTTTAGCTTTGGCATTTTCGTATATTCTCCTCAACGGTTCGCGAGATTCAAACGGAAGTTGACTGACTCTTTCTATCTCGCGCCGAAGGAGATTTCGCATCATGTCCTTATCGTGTAATTCATTGCCAGATGAGTTTTCACCACTGACGTGTGTTTCACTGGAAAGCGGTGAACCTTCCACGGGATCATCATTTTCAAGTTCTACATGTTCGTCATGTGGATTGTTCGAGCGAAGTACATATTCCGCATTTCTCTCAATGTCAGCAAGTTGATCTGCTGTGAATTTTCCACTGCTGAGTATGTATCGTCGTTGACTGGCAAGCTTCTTTGAGTCTAGGGTAGGTCTCATATCTGGGTTCCGCTCTCTCCATACCTTGAAAACTTCTATTTCAGAGCCCCCATTTTTCGCTTTTGCGTAGTAAAAGCACCACATCACCTCCTTTAATTCATCCCGGGTCCATCTCTGACGATGGCTTCGAGCTACTGCCGGCTCTGGGTCCCTGGGACTAGCATCCGTGGGATGGCCAGACGTCGACAAGGTGACATTAGCTCGGTTTCTGAGCAGGTATGGGACATTGGTAGAACAAGGCACGTTAAGATTCATTACATTGCTTGTTCTATCCATTTTGCTCATTGGTTTGAATTGAAGATTTGCAGGACGCAAGTTCGAGTTCACAGATCACACTTAACCCTCGGGTTGTTTCCTGCCATCCGTTACTGCGACCCACAGTGGCCTCGGGGCATCCCCCCGCAGGGCCCAGCAAGGGGTCCCTCCGATCGCCAGTCGGCATTACTAAACCCTACGGGATTTTCACTGACTGCTGAAGGCAGCCTCCTTCGCTGGCTATGCAAGGTTCGGGCCTCCACTCTAATCAGTGGCCTGGTGTGCCAAACCAGTTTCTCTCCTGTACCCTCTATGGGCCGACAACAGGAAGTCCAAAGGTTCATGACCCTTCCCTCTCTACTTACTTCCCACTCTCCTCAAAATGGAGTACTTCTTCGTCTGACCCCTCACCTTCAACCCATTCAGCAAGGGAGGCCCCACCGGTAGCTAGGCTACCACTGACATAGCTTTAAGGCTCATGGGGGTACTCAAGCTCCACCACCAACTGCAAGGTCGTGTACTCCCTAGATGGAGTTATTATTATTATTATTATTATTATTATTATTATTATTATTATTATTATTTATGAATTGCACCTTCAACTACTCTTTAAGTAATAACATTTATAGAAAAGGTAATTTAATAACACATAACTGACCCTAAAAATGTAATGAATTGTGTGTTTTTTCAATGTATCCAGACACAGGACACCATGCGAGCAGTGAGAGTGGACCAGCTGGCATCGGGGCTCTCAGGAAGCGCTGCTCGGCGAGGCCATGGGCCAGCATCCGCCGATTTCAAGCGACGGCGAAGACTGCCACCGCAACAGCAGCTCCCAACTTCTGATAATGCTCAACCAATGGGTAAGCCTCAATTTGTGAGTGTAGTTAATTCAAACAAGTCTCTTCTGCTTAGTTTTTCTTTAAATTATATTTTGAATCATTGAAAAGACAGAAAAACTGATGCAGTGTACGTGCATTTCATTCTATAGTTCATATTACAAATATAACAAATAAACACTTATAAACTGATTATAGTTCATTTTTCAATTGTGATTTAGTCATAGCAGCAGTAAGCTCCTTCACAAGCGTAGTGTATGCTGTGTAGATCTGTGACAAGAATTCTGGGTGTGATCATTTGTGCTGTTAGCGGCACTTACAGACCTCTCAGCAACTCTTTTCTCAACAGCAACTCTCAGCAACAAATTTTTCTTACTATTTACTACCCTCACTTTTTTCTGCTTGAACTATTTTCTTACTACCGTCACTTTTACTGCCAGAACTCGCTATTCTCATTTTTGTTTTTTACAAAAATTGAATTGTTAATAGAATTATTTTGTTTGTAATTTTGTTAGTATAATTATTCTTCAAAAATTAAAGGAGGAGGCTTGAGAAACACTACTGGAAGCTAAAGGGGAATCCATACCATTCAAATGGGACCCGCGAACAGGGCTCCTGTGCTCGGAGATTGGGAAGGGGCATAAAGGACGACATGGGGAGTGCCTATTGTGAGAAGCATGCCCACACATGCATGCGGGCAAGGGAACTTGCAGAAGGAGTAGTAATGGTCGGGTGACTTGTAAATGTTGCATGTGTTCACAGTAGAAGAAATGAATGACTCAAGGTCATCATTAGGGACTGGAAAAATATGTAGTATAAAACATCAAAATATGTACATAAATATGTAATGAAAAACAGTAAGAATATGTAATAAATATGTAAAATTGAATATAAATATGTAATATTAAAATACTCTAATTATAAAACTCTTTTATATAATACAAACTTTTATAAAAAAATTCGTATAAAAATTTTAAAAACAATGCAAAAGTTTTAAAACTCATTAGGAAGGCACAAGTTGATGCACACTTCACTATACAACTTTCCCATCAGTAGTAAAATCTTCACAAATTGTTATCCAGGAATGTAGTTTAACAGCCAGACTAGACACAATAGGAGCCATCAAACTAACTGGCGATATCTAAGAACAGCAACAATCACTGTGGCATGAAATATTCTCATAGAAGTGTTACATGATGGCAATCTCCATAGTTTCTTGGAAACTGAGGTTAAAGGTTGCCAAACACGGAGTCAATGATTCTTTTCACACCTGAAGGTGAAAATGATCTGTCGCTGACGCGCACTTCCCGCCCCTGAGATAACTGAAATAGGCACGCCGAACTGTGAGAATATCCGACAGCGTCTTCACATAGCGTACTTCGAGTAGAGTACACAGTAATAATGTAGAAAGAATGTAGAGAATTTTTTGAAAATACTTCTTTTAATAAAAATATGAAAGAAAATTGATAGAATAAAAAAATTTGTTGAGAAAATGACAAAATATGTAAAATATGTACAAACCATGTAATGGAAAAAATTGGATATTGTGATAGGACGGGGACAATTCGTCAAGAGTAAAGTTTTGAGAACGATAAGTAGAAAGACAAAAAATATGTAATTACATAAAAATCCGGTCTCTAGTCATCATAGTTTGATCATTTATTACTGTGATTATTGAATGAATATATGTACATTTCCTTTTAGATATGTCCAGTAAACAAAGTTAGGATCACATAATTAGCATTTGAAATTTGGAATTGCCAAGTTTGAAGCAACTTCTTGACAATTTATTGGGTTTGATCCAACAGAATGCAAAGATTGCTAACTTAGAAAATGTGAAAAGTAATCTCGATTGTTTTTTTTATGAAATTGCTTTGGTTGCCCCCATCTTATTCATTCAGAATAGTACTATTACTATCAGAAGCTACATGGGATTTACAATGTTTTTATTGGCAATTTATTAGATTGTATACCTACAATAACAGTGCAATGTTATGCTGGAAGGTTTGCAAGTTTTAAAATACACAGGATATTATATGAGTAAGTTTTCTAATGCCTAGATTGCTCTAGAACCAGTAACTAAATTTTGGAAGGGGATTGCTGGTTTTGAAAGTGGAGATTGCTGGTTTTGAAATTTAACTTATTTATTAAAATTTAATTATATTATGCATTTTGAATAAAAATTCATAACAATTTTGAGTGATTTGGGGATCGATGTTAAGAAATAATTGAAATAACTATTTTTGTCAGTAAATTTAAAAAATCTCTTTTCTTCCGTAAATTTTCTAAAAAATTCAATAATTAATTTCTTTGTGTAAATACTCTAGTACTTTCCATCTTTACCTTAATACAGGCTTTACTCACTATTTTGGGGCAACGAAACATGCTATTTGTTTGTTTGTTGAGTTTTGTTGTTGTTGTTGTTGTTGTTGTGGAATCCCTCATCTTGCATCTGACACAATCGTGATCATACAACTCAACATGATCTGCAACAGACTGGCTGAATACTTCCAGCCCTAGGTGATTGGGGTGCTCTGTTTATGTACTGTTGAGTTGTTCTTCAAAATTTTTCTTGAAGAATTTTTAAATGTAGATGCTGCTAGAGTGGCATCAATGTTTCCTGGGCTGTTGTGAAAGTATGGAGCTCCTTTTGTGCTGGGACTTGAGGCAACATGTCAGTAGAATATTCTATGCAGTAAAACCCTGTTTTTACGTTCCACATTCTACATTTACCTGTCTTTAACTTAATTTTTTGTTGGTCCCATCATAAAACCTCTTTTACAATACATTCTCTTCCTGCAGTTTACAACTTGCTATGAAGAGTGCTTGTTGTCTTTTACTCTTACTTTTTTTAAACGTGTGTGTTATATGGAGAAATATACATAGTGCAGAGATACTTATGTAATGATGTGGCATAAAAAGGTGATTTTGTGACAGAGAAACCCACACTTGTAGAGAAAATGTGGAGAAATCCTTCTCCAATATGTAGTAAATTAATACATATGTGCTACAGACTGCATTTAGCAGACTCACAGAGCCTTGAGTTCGTTCAGATTAATCTAGGAATATCAATTTTGGAGAAAAAATTTCGGCTGAACGGTTTTGGTGCTAGTGTTGACCATAGATGGACTAACGGATATTTTGCCATCAATTGATTTTTTGATTCGGACTACACCTTTTGTTAGAGATAGTAATTTACAGGAATATATAGGAAATAGAATAGATACAGGAACATGGATTATCCACTTATTTGTTACCAGGGCCTGACAATCAGAGGGTTTCTGTTGGAAATTAGCCATTTGCCAGTGCATGATTATAGTACTTTCTCTTCTTATGAAGTAAGGGGGAGAAAGTAAAAACAGAGCCACCATTGCAGTAAATAATGTAAAAACTTGCTTAGCCTATTGTTTTTTAACTTTCCTGCATCTTTCACTTTTTTCCATCAGTTTCTTGAAAGGTTAACAAAGGGGTTTTACTGTATTTTCTAGTAATTTAATTGCCACTACAGTTCTGGCTCTTGATGTCTCCATCAAGAGGTGGAGATTAGACAGTCCCAATTGTGTGTTTGCAGAAGTGGCAGCTGGAGTGCCTCCGCTATCCGAGACCAACATTGGCTGCCGCCTGTTGAAGAGCATGGGTTGGACACCTGGCCAGGGGCTGGGGCCCGGTGGCACGGGCACTCAGGAACCCATCACTGCCTCGCTCAGGCCACGCCTGCTTGGCCTGGGCCACTCGTACAAATCCAGCTAGACCCCACTCCGCCCCACCCCACCCCACCCTGCCCTGCCCTGCTGCACTGCACTCCACCCCACTTCATCTCACATCAGAAACTCACTTCTGCATTCTAGAATTCAGTTGATAGTGTTTGAATGTCGGCTGAAGTGTTTGTATTCTTGACCCGGGTAGTACAAAGAAAAGAGGTTGCCCTGTGCTAATATTATATAGTCTTGGACATTTTCACTTCACAATTGTCAGTGGAGCCATTGACAAGTAGAAATGTATTTGCTGTGACACTAGTAGCAGGCAGATAATAAAATAGATATTTCTGCAAGACTCCACCTCCATCTTTAGCTTTATATTAAGAGGGGGGGTGTCATCTCTGCTTCATTTGTATTAAATACAATTTCTTTGACTAGATGTGACATTTTTTAGAAGATTTTTATATTGTTATCAGATTCATTCTTGTGGAATTATTTCACTCTCAATAAATTTGTTGTAATCAATGGCTGCCAGTACGGTTGTGTTAAATAATTCCACAAGATGTTTGTAGTTTAGAGATATGAAGCAAAGCGTGCGAGAACTAACAGAAGCAGGAGGGCGAAGGGTGAATCAAGTACAAGCCGTGCTTGTATCATTTTATCATGAATGTTGTAGGTTATCGTATTGTGTCCATGACGTCTTGTTGCATTAATGTGTGAAAAACAATTTATAAAAAAATATCTATATTAATAGATTTAAATTTCTTCCAATTTTCATATTTATGTTTATAAGATTTAATCATAGAGAAATACTATCTTGTGTAAAAGTTAATTGACATAGTCATTGCTCATATAGAAATGTGTGCATTGCTTTTGTTTAGACAGAGAACGGATCTACAAGTTCTGTTCTCAAAATTGGATTGAGGAATTAGACTTGGAATTATTGACTTCTTTGGAAGTATACCTATTTGAGTATGCAAACTCACTAGCAGAGAGAGATGTTTGACCAAGGTACAAATTACAACTGTGACAATGTCAGTTAACTTACTACCTTGTTAAATGTACATAATCTTATTGGTACCTCATACATACCAAGACAAACTATTAAATGATTTGTTGTTTCTGCATAGAAGTGTTTTGCTAATACATCATGTGCATAAACTTGCTTCCATACCAAATCTGATTTCAGTCATCAAACTAGTTTTTAATTTCTCTTGTTCAGGTCACCAGTATTCTTTTAATCTAATTATACTACGTCTGGGAAAGCAACAGTTGAAAATCTCTGATGTAATGGTAAATTAATTTTCCAATTCGTTATACTTCTTGTATAAACCACACATATGTAACCACACTGAAAACTTCTCCAAGTAGTGTTAACATATCTCCATCAATGTCAGCCTCAACATTGTGCAACATAAATATGTATTCAGTGGAAATTAAATAGATCATGTAACAGAACCAAAGAGCCTGGAATAACCACTCGAGAAAAATAGAATATTTGGTGCTAAAAATCTTTGTGAAAAAAAATTAAAAGTAAACGAATCTGTTTTAATTCCTTGCATATCAATGGATACACCCTAAGTATCTGTGACAAATAAACTGGGGTGATCTTTGCCTCTCCCAAGCAAATAAAAAGAAATAGCTTTGTTGTGATGTTCCTCAGAATACAATAATTTAAAACATTTTAATTCATTATTCATTTTTAAATGACATACATTAAATATTGGAAGCCCTTCTATTAGTGTGCTGTCTCAATGATCTGAATAAATTGCACAAATATTTGTCTGGAATGATAATGTTAAAGAAAGTGATCCAATTTTGTTGAAAAGCACTATTCCTGCAGTGTTAGTGTAATGTGTAGAATTAAGAACCAAGAAACTTCAGAGATTGCTAATCAATTGCAGGACACACAGTGTTTGAAGATGTTTTTTTTTTTTTCAATCAAAATCAGTGAGTTGTCAATTGTCACAGTTTTAGTTCATATTTTCCAATTTTTCAAAACTTGAAAGTAGAAAATGTATTATTCCATTCTTCAGGTATAAAACAATGGAACAGTCACTCTTGAAGTGTGATTGAGAAATGACACATCAGCATCTCTCAATTTATGGAAATTGTGGCTACACCATCTGTACTGTAGTGTAGTCTGATGAAAATATCTGTGATTGCTACAAAGTTGAAAAACTATAATTAGCAAGATTGCGCCCCTATCAATGGTGCCAACATGAGTTTATTCCTTGTTCAACGCTGCTCCAACGAGAGAATGCATGTAAACAAATGCACGTGGGTATGCAATCGCTGATCGCAAGTCCACAATACACACCTTTTAAGCACGCGTAACAAAATAGTTATATGAAATTCAAGTAAATGTGTGTGTTACATACAATAGAACAGTGTAATGATAAGCAGAAACATTAGTGCTTATTTACATTAAATTATATGAGTTGGTACGTGAAACGTAAGGGCTAGTGAAAATAATCAGACGGCAAGTAGCGAGAGGAAGTGTTTCGTGGAGTTTTTATATAATGGCGGAGCGTGCGACACGTGTGTCCGTATGTAATCACCGGAGTTATTTTCGATCTGAATAATTTTATTACTTTTTCGCGTGGAATTTATCGTAAGTGTAGGGTTGCCAGATGTGTGTTAGTATTATGCTCTTTCATGCATGCTTATAAGCAACGAGAGCGAATGGATTATAATTCTTAAGAACTCCGGGTACAAGTTTGTGAATATCTGAAGTGCATTGCAACGTTAACGGCCATGGTAGAATACTTGCATCCATTACTGTGTTATAAATCATCCACCGGTAAAGATTATTAAATGCGGCGAAGAAAATTTTATTTTAAATGTTTACGGTTCGTTACGCAAGAAGAAATCGTAACTGTCAGTTGATGACATTATGACATTACATTAGCAGCTGAATCAACTTGGTTCGACGTCACAAGCGTACACAGCGTACGAATGGAAACTGGCAAAGGTAAGCTTAGGTTACACTACTTAACATAACTACAGGCTTGCTTTCTTCAGATAGATTTCACTTTATTTATTTCAAGTCTCTCGTTCAAGTGTTCCCAAACGACCTCTAAGTCCGTATGTAATCACCCGAGTTATTTTCAGTCTGAATAATTTCATTGCTGTTTCGCGTGGAATTTGTCTTCAAGTTTAGGGTTGCCAGAGAGGTGTCTTCAGAAACTAGTAAACCGGGGTGTGTGTGTGTGAATGAATAGTAAGATAAGACCTAGTGTATTTTTGAACAATGGCATTTTCATATAACCACCATCTGCTTTAAAATTATATGATCTTTGAATAACGTTATAGTAGTCAATAATTTATAATCAAATGCATTAACATCACAATTGCCTGCTACAATTATCTTGGGATAATATTCTTCGGATTTGACTTATTATTTAACTGAATCGATTAGCTATTTCCGAGAATACTGTTTGCTTGATTGAGTAGCTTCTACATCGTTATAAATCTTCTTGAATATTTCTTTCGTACACTTCCGTACACTTGTACGGAATGCTAAAAAAACGTAAAGTTCGATTCTAACTGACTCCACCTCCATTTTCTTACGTTCGCCGGTCCAAATGTTTTTCATAATAACTAGACCGCGGAATTGTGTATATCAAAAGGAAATGAATATAACTTTACCTATCACCAAAAATAAAACAAATCTAGCTCATTTTTATTTTGCATATTTCTGATAATTTTTCTGCACGTTTTAATGTATGAGGCATATTTAAGTGCATATATTGCAGGATTTTGTGTAGAAGTAGTTGGAAGTTATTTTTGTGAATTTCTCTTCAAAAGATAGTGATTTAAACCATGCCGATGCTACATTACCAACATACTGTTTCCGATAGTCGTCTGATAAGATTGTTTTCGTTTGAATCGATTTACATCCTTTAACTTTATTCGTGCGCATGAATTTAGTGAACTGAGCTGAATGTTCGGCACCTTGTGAAAAACCTATTGGTTCTCTCGCTTAACATTATTTAAAATACATTTTGTTAATGTTTGAAAATATATTTTTATTATGCGCGTTTTGTACTACAGTATAAAATGAAGATTACCTATAAATAAATGTTAACTGTTGCTAACTATATAGTTAGCAACAGTTAAAATGAAGAATATGCGTTAAACAAAAATATATATTTTTGTTTAACGCATATTCTTCATTTGAAGCGTACATTTGGCTATTTTAAGTGTATGTATTGCCAATTTTCAGTGCACGGTTGCATGCATATTTTTAACTTTTTTAGTGCAGAAGTTCCGGGGTTTAATCATAACACTGAATATTATTTCGGTGCTAACATTTGAGTCCGGAACTGATGCACAGTATTGAAACAATTTCAGTATATTTGGGGCCGAAACTAAGACAATACGCGAATCTGCGCTTCCAACACGGCAAAGTCAGCTCTAATTGAGTTTAAAATCAAGTTGTATATGCTCACTATCCTCATTTTCTAATTAGTGAATCAATAATTGAAATTGTGAACAGTTCACTCAAATAGTGAACATCTGGCTACCCTACGTAAGTGTGAAATTTTGTTCACCGCAATAATTGCTGCTGAGGTTCACTCGTTGATAAGTTCTCAGAAATTAAGTCCGCGAGTTTGTAGTTACAACTATAATAAATACTTAAATTTGTTTACAATTTTCAAATTTTTCCCATTGAAATTGATGGCATTTTGGGTGCTGAGCCAGCCTCCTTTTCACCATAGCAATGGTTTAATGTTCGTTTATGATGTCGGTTTTTGTGGACCAATTAACCGATTGAAAGTATCTTGTAGCTTGTCTCCGTTCCTTGAGTTTAGGACCATGTCGTCTGCAAATATTAGTTATTTACGATATGAGTGTTGTATAGCATCTGATTACAATACGATATTGGAAAATTTCCAAATGAGGTCGTTAGGCCGAGCGAAATTTCGTTCTACGCCTTCAGTTAGTATTCACATTTTTTCTCCCAAACGGCGACATTGTTTTCAACAAGGAGAACAAGTGAAACACACTTGGCATATACTTTTCGACATGAGTGAATATCATTTTGATTTGGAAATAGAAATAGCAGCAAATTCTGATTTAGGAACATTGTTATCAACAAATGAAGAAACAAATATGAGCGTGATTATTTAATTTTTAAATATTGTTGTGGATAAAACGTTCATTTCATATCGGAAAAAGTTTTGATTGCTTATTTTCCAGGCAAGTCAGAGAAGGAGAAACGAAGTAGTCTTTGGTCCCACTACTCTGTGTTAAAGAGTACAATATCATGTAATGACAACATTGACATCAAATGTAGACGTAAGCTACCGCGGCCTGAGTACTTGTCTTGGCTGTCCGGGTGGCATATATACTGCGATTTTTGTAGGAAGAGCTCTCAAGATAACTCAAATCCCATCTTCGCGATGGAATATGTCACGGCATTTCGTATCATTCACAGTCGTTCCGCTAGATTTCGCACGATCGCGACCGTATGAAGCAGTGCTTGCGATCATGCGACTTCTACCGGCAAGACCGAGAAAAGACGCGAAATGCCGTGACATATTCCATCGCGAAGATGGGATTTGAGTTATCTTGAGAGCTCTTCCTAGAAAAATCGCAGTATAAGCAAACTGCACATGTATTCGGCACCGGGCTTCCCTGATTGGCTAGCGGGCGAGGAGCGCGAAACCGCGCGAAATTCGTTTACGTTCTCTTATTACAAGTGCTGGAGGTTCGTTTTGGGCGCTGTTTGGTCACTTTGTAAACTGCAAAAATGCTTTTATTTTATTACAATTTATAAATATATGTTTTACTAGCGTTCCCGTGCGAGAACTCTCGCATGGTAAACCCCATCCTTTCCCTATCCATTTGTCTATTCCTTCCGTAAAGAAGGAGAGGAACTATTAATGTACACAGAATATCAAACAAAATAACAATATAATTGATGTTGCAAAAAATTTTCAATAAACGTTTATTCAGCATTATAGAGAAATGTTCTTGGAACAATACATATCTCTTTAAAAACAACATTTGAAAAAATTATTCAATCTTCCTTGAGAGTTAGCTTTTCGCTTTTCCTGATAGTCACTAAGGTTTTTACTCTTGAGAAAGCCAAGTAAAGTAGTGCGAAAATACCGGATCGGGCAAGTTCAGACCTACTCTTTGCAATATTATTTAACTTCCCTTGATTTGTTATGAGGAACCGAGGGGATTTTGGAGAGTCACTTGCTGGGGTGCGAAAATTGAAAAATTATTTGTATACTAAAAAGTATTGGATTATTTTCTGCGTTCTTACGTACCTCAAGAAAAGCAATTCCGAGCCAAAAAATAATCAAACTAATATTTTCACCTTTGAGTACTAAATAACATTTGTTGCCATTAGAAACAATTTAGTAGGCTTAGACTTCACTTCGGTACATGGGAATGTTGCTCAAACGATGTTTGCCTATTGAATATCTTAACGAACCGACACCTTGAGTGTAATATCAAACGGTGTGTTATTTACAATATGAGTTTGCAGCTGGGCGTTGATGTACATACTTCCAGATACCGCCAACATTTAAATCGTGCGTTTGGACTGCGATAGTTGGCAGTAGTTGTTGAATGACTTGCACTATTCTTTCTATAATTTTAAATTTTGTTGTTTTTTTAATTGAGTATTGTAGGCTAGCGTGTTTTGATTTTTGTTTTGCATTTATTTCAAGCAATTTTACTTTAGCTACTTTAAAAAGTTTGTTCTTTGTGTGTGCCACAGCACAAGTTTTCCCCCACTACCTCTGCGTACCCGCGCGAGAACTGTTGCATCAGGGGGCCGTCACGGGGTAGGGAAACCTTCACACCTCCCACCACTTTCTCGTATAAACGCTGGTGGGGACGCCCGGGGACGCCTGACTGGGTCCGCCATATCCGGGCCCGGAAATTACGTACGACTACTGGGATCAACAGTACCCTCTAGCGACCATTTCTGACAACTACCGAAGAGAACGTAACTTCCTGTTTCTATGTTTTGAAATTTATGATTGTGGTGAACCGCTGGTGAACCGTTTCACGAAGAGTGGCTGTGCAAAACGAATGCCCTTTTGTGGATACCTTTGTTGAGAGGATCGGAGAGGATACCCTTTGTTTCTTCCCTGCAAAATGCCACGACAGAGGCGATGCCAAATCTGTTTGCTTTTCCCAGCGATGTTCAAAGGTAATTGTGTTTAACACGTGCTCGATATGTTAATCTTATATTTTTATAATATTATATTGTTCATGCTTTTATAATTATTATTATTAATATTATTAGTACGATAATTTTCACATTTTTATGAATGTATTTCTATTACCATCACTATATTTTTTGTGGAATAAATAGACGATATTATTGATAATTTTTTAAATATAACTTCAGGTGTATTAAGGGGCTGAAGGCAATTGAGAGGATCGGAGAGGATACCCTTTTCTTCCCTGCAAAATGCCACGACAGAGGCAGTGTTTGTTGCCAAATTGCTGCAAGGCCAAATCTGTTTGCTTTCCCCAACGATGTTTGAAAGGTTATTGTGTTTAACACATGTGCTCGATATGTTAATCTTACATTTTTATAAAATTAAATTATGTTGTTCATGCTTTTATCATTATTATTATTATTAGTAGTAGTAGTAGTACGATAGAAATACATTCATAAAAATGTGAAAATTATTACCATCACTATATTTTTTTGTGGAATAAATAGAAGATGATGATAATATTATTGATATTTTTTTTAATATAACTTCAGGTGTATAAAGTAGCTGAAAGCAATTGGCGTCCTGATGGCTGCCTGTTCATGGCGCACTGTAACTAGTGGTCGATATGTGTGCGTAGATCATTTTACACCACACATGATTAGTGCCTCTAGGAGAGTGCTGTGTAACGCAGTACCAACTCTCTTTTCTGATGTATGTCCTGAGGTACCTGACAGGATGCTCAGGGCATTCTTGCAGAGTGTACCAGAGGAGAGAGGTAAAGTATTCACTGTTTACAGTTATTGCACATTTGCTTTTAGGATGTTACGAGCACATTATAATTTAACATTATTTTTTTGTCTCTAGTCTTTTCCTTTCATTCAAGTGAACAGAGCTTGCAAACTTTGGGTTTGGACTGGACCAGGCTGTCTTCAGGTATTGTGAAATCCACCAAACAATGGTGATTACATTCTTGTAATGGATGACATTACAATTTCTGAGCACAAAAATTGAATAAGCTGCTCAGAAATTCTGTGAAAAACATTTGTTGCATCTTGTAAACATTACTTGAAGCAAGTACCATTAAAATTGTATTAAATTCAATGAAATTAGCAAAACATACTTTAAAGATGACAGAAAGAAGTAAAAAGTGACTTGGTAGTAAAAATCGATGATAAATGCAAAAAAGGGCATATAAAAATGGGTCATTTCCTTTTGTTACAACAAGAGCTGGGAAGTTAATGCAATTGCAAGTTTTTTGTCAATGGTCATATTTCCCTGAAATTGTAAAATGTGTGTTTCATGGCAAAATATTGGAAATAAAATAAGAAATTATTTGCATATACTGCATACCTTGTGTTTTCAGAGCTTTTTGGCATATAAATGAATGTTTTTTCATATTGTTCGACTTCTTCGCTAAAATAACACAAAACCATAAATTTCCAAGTAAAAAATTTGTATTAATACAAAGCATGAACTTTCCTGTTGCTTCAAATATGTTAGTACAATGAGTAGATACTTTGTTTTTAATTTGCATATTCCCTGTCTCTGGGTGGCAAAAATATGTAATCTTGTTAAATATCTTTTTATGACCAAACATTTTTGGGGCATATTTGTATGCATATTTCAGGGCTAAGAGCTTGCATAAGCTTCCCAGTTCTAGTTATAACATAAAATGAATATCTATAAAAGGTACTGGTCTAAAGTGAAAAGATAAGGAATTACATTTCGTTCAAATCCACCCCCTAGTAATTAGCCTACTCTGTTGATAGTGAACTCGGATACAGTGAATTCTCAGTTATAGTGAGCTTAAGTCATTGGTCCTGTTTCATTTACATTCCAAATAAGCATAAGCAATCCCTTACTTTGTGAATGCCTGCACAGGAAAACAGTTGTTGAATGGCGCTGACGAACATAAACTAGTGTTATACAGAATAAACTTTGTATTATTGTTTGATAATTGTCCATCATGTTTAATAATTTAGATTTGTCATTTAAAAATGAAGAGAACTCAAGTTCTACAGCTGAAAGAAGCTTTTATTTATTTATTTTTAATGAGGTCCATTCACTAGCCAAATCAAACAAAAAGAAACTATCCTCATTATCTTCATGTATTTTGAAGTATTTCTTTTTTAAATACACCTATTTTATGTATTTAAATACTGCCCAGCCCTGTCTACATTTTATTTGCAATGTATTACATATTCTTTTAAAATTATTCATGAAAGATTAGAAAGACATTTAGTTCAAATGTACATGGTTAATCTAATTTATAGAACTTACAGAATTCACTCCACAAAATATTATTAAAGTTTGTCTCCAGTTTTCCCTCTCATGTTGGATGGGGTTTTTACCTGAACTAAGCAATATTAAAACAAAAGGCACTGATCCACATTGGAATGTTTGAAACAATGCTCGGTAACTCGCAGATTTGTAAATGGTCAGTTGTGTGAAAAAGATTAAAGAACTTGTTTTCAGCCACACAAATGTATAAAATTTGTTTACTGGCTAATCTGCAAGCTACAGTATTTGTCCATCCTAGTTATGCAAGAGAAGCATTCAATTAAGACATTATTTACTAAAAACTTTGGTGTGTATTGTAAGTCATAGTTGAACAGTATTAGTACATATTTATGTTAATATTATGTATATCATTCCATATAAATCTTAGCATGAATAAGAGCTTGCACTGTAACAAGTGGGCAAATACATAAGTATATATTTACTACATATCAATGTATTGACAGTATATGAATTCAATTTACACGTTTTGTATTTACAAATCTTAGTATGTTGATTCATTTCAGTGCTTTGAATCTTGGGCCAAAGGGTTTTGAGATTAATTGATAGGATCTTACTTATCTATGTTTGTATGTTATGACTAGAAAAGTTCAAGTCGATCACTCAATTGTATTTTCCTATGTTTAACTCTTACTGTTTGGTAACGGTGCATTTTATACATTTCACATTGCAACTCACTTTAGGCTTATTGCAATATCCATATATCTGTGTGTTTTTTAATTGTCATCACTGTATGCCAATGAATTATGCTATGTTTTTGCTGCTTTTTATAATTTCTTTTGAATAGATTGTCAGGGTTTAAATGTGTATGTAGGGAGCCAACAGAAAGTTGAATTAGTGATATTTCACAATTTTTGGATGTATGTGTTTTGTGCCTTTGTATTATGTCTTTGTATTATTCCATGTTTAATTTGAAAATAAATGTTAAAATGTGAAATCACTTTCGTTTATTTTGCATGTTTATCCTAGATTTCTTTCCCTGCCTTCAAATTCCTAAATAGTGTAACATTTATTTTGTTCTTAATTCATCTGCAAATCATATGTACTTATAAATAAATTCAAAAGTCAATATAATATTGGAAGTGAAACAGAGCTGTACTCTCTTGACACCGGGGTCGTCTTCGCTACTCGTTTTGAGTGGGTGGTCGTGATTGGCTGATTCGTATTCCCGGCATAATTTTAAAGCTTCAACGCTATTGGGGCCCGCGAATGGCGGCGTCCCCCACTCTCTCTGTCAGTTCCCCCCACCAGGTCAAATAAGAGCTCGCCAATATACATTGAGTGCCGTCTCTGTTATATACTCTCTGTGTTGCATGTTAAACCCCACACTCATCCCTATCCTTCTATTTTCATTCTAAGAGGGAAAGTAGTTAACGAAACGTGTTTATTTGTTTAAAAATCTATAAAAGTAACTTGCAATGTACTAACGCAATAATAAATAAAAATAAAAAACAATGCAATTGATGTGTAAAAGAAATTTTTAATGAATATTTATTCAATATCATGGATAATTTTCTTGGAACATTTCCCAACACTTCCTTAAAGACATTTGAAGTAATTATTCAATATTCTTTGTCAGTTAGGTTTTAGCTTTTTGCGATAGTCACAAAAATATTAGATTTTCACTTTCGAGAAAGTTACGCTGTCTTTTGAGAAAGCTACGTCTGAACCCGCGGACTTGAAAATTTCATCTAATGATAACGAAAATATTGGTACAGGTAAAAGACAAACACAGTCTTCACTCTTCACTGAACACCCACATCCCTCCACAATTAAGTACACAGCACTTACAGACCATGGCAAAACGTTAATTGAATAGTTTCACTACACGCATAAGAAACAATCTTCATAGATATCAAGCAACTAAAATAGTACTTCTAGTTGTTTCTGGAGAGCAAATCTTGCATTAATGATTATGCGAATAAACCTAGACTGCACAAACCACGGTGTATACAGAAAGCACAAATATAAGATTTTAGAAATCTAAGCCTTCTAAGCGTGTCGTCACAAAAATGGCTACCAGCATCAAGGGCTGAAATATTGAGATGACCTTGATAGTACTGAAGGCGGAACCGAAAATTTAATTGAATGTCGAGGAATACCTCATAATAATTTTCTTTGTTCTTTTGTGTATTGTTATAAAGTGTTTCTTTATTATTGTTACAATCTTTTCTGAAAAATAATAAGTTATATAATTGGTTATTAAGCTTATGTTTAATTTTTAACATTACAATTAGTAGTATTACAGATTATAAATTACAGTAATCAACAGCATTGTCAAGTTTTTCATTATACTTTATAAGAAGCCATAGAAAGTACATCATTAAATGTTAATATTACATTATTAATTATTTAATTAATTGTTACATAAATTTAACGTTTAACATTTTTTTTCATTTTTATTGATTTCTACTAAATTTTGGGTATTTACTTACGATTTCTAACTTAATTATTTATATTTATTCCACAATTGCTAAGTAGGATTTTTGAAAGGAAAATTTGTTTATTAATATTTTTATTTGTGTAAGTCAATTTTATACTTCTTATTATGTTTAGTTTGCTAAGCAGAAGAAAGATAAATTTTTGTAAACTCAATTTTCTTGCACTGGACTGAAGAAAAATCAGGAATGGTGTCGGGGGATATATAAATGGTCAGCAGAACTCACAGTTTCATCCATTGATTAGCTCCAAGAGATAGTTGATACGTCGGATGTTTGCAACCTGAAACGTCTGATTGCGCGTCACAGCGTGGGAGACGTTTCTACGAATACAGTGGTCCTAAATATGTTCGCACACGCGGTTTGATTCCGAGAATGCTGTGCGCCGCCTATACTGCGATTTCTCTAACTTCGTCCCTCAAGGCTACTCAAATCCCATCTTCGCGATGGAATATGTCACGGCATTTCGCGTCTTTCTCGGTCTTGCTGGTAGAAGTCGCATGATCGCAAGCATTGCTTTATACGGTCGCGATTGTGGGAATTCTAGCGGAATGACTGAGAAAGACGCGAAATGCCGTGACATATTCCATCGCGAAGACAGGTCCTCACGAGCCAAGAAAATTTCAATCCAGAAACATGAACAATTCGCAAAAAAATAGACATATTTTAGGTAGAATGATTGAGTGTTTAGTGTAATACTCATCATTCATGATCTAGCATTGAGAGGGCATGATGAATCTAATGATTCAAAAGACCGTGGCAGTTTTGTAGACTTATCGTTACTCGGCAATCTAGATAGTGTGTAAGATGATCATTTAAACAATTCTTCTATTTACAAATTTAACTCAAACATGACAAAGGACGAGCTGCTAGAATGTATGTATGAAATGTTGGAGGAAGTGAAGAAAGAAATAGATGTAGCTGATTTTATTTCTCTGCAAACCGATTAAACAACTAGCATAACAAGTCGAGGTAATTTTGTCTTAATTTTACGATATGTTCCCCTCTCACAATGTTAGCTCATTCCAAAAGATAAGCTGTGGCCTTAGCGTAATTTTTGTAAATATCTTGATTCCAATATTTGGTGAAATGTCTTAATTAAAATTCCTACTTCTGTTTTTTGTGGAAAAATTACAAATTTAATGGATTAATTAACTGATAATATTAATTAAACGATCCATTAAATGGCGATTCTTTAATTAAATAAGTTATTGGTTCTGAGATTACATTCGTGCTTTTACACCTGGCCCCACCAGGAAAAAATGTCACGAGCCGCCATTGCTGTTAAGGGTTACGTGGATTCAGAATATAATATATTCATATTATGAACATGTTAGTGCACAATATGAGAACTTGTTAATTATTAACACGGAGGGGAAGATGAATAGCGGAAATTCTATTGAGAAAGTCCTTGGCTATTTTCAAGTAGATATAGAAGTAGATGAGTGGAATGCATGTGATATTTTAAACTTATTTCTTAGACATGAAAATTGAATTTTTGCGTTATTGAGGTCTGAGCGTTATACAGAATTTTTTTAAACCAGGATGCATGTGGAATTATTCTTAAAAGTTTTGACTGAAATCTTTGTAGAATTGACAAGTTAGTTTTTCTAGCAAACATACCTATAGTAAAAATAGCTTTAAAATCCAGACTGCTCAAGCAATCATTTTCCAGTTCGCTCATGGCGAATTCTGCACTTATGGGAGACAAAGAAGATCCCATGGGTGTTCCCTCAACTTGTTGGTAAATTTTTTGGTTAGAAGTGAAGAAGTTGGAATAGAGGATGAGGTTAAGAGCTATATGAATTTCATCCTGGGGAATAGAGCAGGCTGGTTATATCAGATGCCGTTAATGATGAATCCCTTGGGTCACCTGGTTAGGGTGCGGGTAAAGAGAGATTGGACATCAAAAGAAATCATTAAATGGTTAGGTGTAACATGAATGTCTTAGACCTTGGTAATAAGATAATAGGAAATCTAATAAAGAAATTTCCAGATTGTAACTATGTGTAAATATATTGAATACAAATTTGGATAAATTATAAATGGGATTCCCAATTCCTGAAATAATTATTCTAAAAGGAGTGGCTTCTTTGTATGTTTTCGGGGAGAACATACGCTTTGGAAATGTTGACTGAAGTAATAAAAAGTTTTTTATGTTCATAATTAGAAATATAATGTTTATGTTCATAATTTAAATATAATGTTTAACCTATTAACTATGTCTTTCTGTTCATTGATTATTTTGATTGGGTGAATTTGGGTGGTTTAGGGTGAATTTGGACATTTTATGTTTGATTGTCACCAAAAATCGGTCACTTTCTCAATGTAATTATTTTTGGCCATAGTCACAGTTTATTACCTTCATCAGCTTTGGTAAAGAGAACATCAGGTTGCAATTTAATAAATCCGAATGTAAACATAATGTTTTATAAGGTGATATAATTAATGTATTAAACACGTATGGTTTGAGGTTGCCCTTTGTTGACCTTTTGAATGATATTAAAAAATGCATTTCTATTTGTTTTCTGTTCAGAAGAAGTAAATATATAAATATTAGTTTCATATTGTTTGAAACAAATATTTTCGATTTGATCTTTCCTGTCAATTACGGTTTGATTGGACAAAATGATTCACTTAGTGATACAATATTTCCTTGTTCTTATGGTATGTTAGTACTGCTTAAATATAAAAACCATTTATCTCTAAATTCAAGTTTTTTTCACATACATTTTTGTAAATATTATTATTATTATTATTATTATTATTTTAAAACTTTGACAAATTTGTACTAAAAGTGACAAAATGTAATTTGTCATGTTCATGTTCTGTAAATCACAAAATTTACATAAGATTTTACTGGCCAAACTTCGTTCAGTATCAACTCAATATTGTTCAAAGACTTTTTGAGACAAGGAATTTTACGATGATACTCTTGATTTCTAAATTCAAAATATTTTTTTAGTCTATAAAAATTGTTGTTAAAATTAATATTAACTTAAGTGTTATTACAATGAAACTGTTGGAGGTTCATATTGATTTGCATTATGTGCTTGGGCAATAGATCACACTTTCCGGACATGGTCAGTATCTTAACATGAAGTTGTTTTCTGATGAATGCCTTAGAGAGATTCATCCTTCTTTCTAGGTATAATGATGTTCGTTCTTTGTAATGACTCCATGATGATATGTTGTAAGAAGCACAATTAGTAATGATATTGAACGTGTTAGGTCAAACTAGAAAAAAAAACCAGTTTTAATGAACACATTAACATCTGTTATCTTGTTTATTTTATTGCAGTGTTTTTACTTTCGTAATATACAGGAGTAATATACAGATTTCTAGAATCGATATATACAGAAAATCGATTTCGTGATTTCAAAGGAAATACAAGTTTTGGGGTCCTCTGATAGTGGGGTCTCCGAAAAAGTGATTTTTTCAAAACGTCCGTTTGACCGTCTGTCTGTCCGTCCGTCTGCCCGTCCGTCTGTCCGTCCGTCTGTGAATACGACTCGCCTAAAGCAGACCTGCACAACGCCTGCTCCCGCGGGCATTCTGCACTTGCGAGCCGGTCGTCTGCCCGTGGCAGCGCCGAAAGTGCAAGTAGTGGGGAGTAGGAAGCTTTGCGGGGAGGGGAGAAGTCTGACGTAGCACGACGCGGCGCGTAGATTGAATGCCTGAGCGTCTAATAAAGCAAATAGCTTTAAAATATATGCTTATATATAAGAAAAAATATTATTTAATTCTATCTAACACAAAATTGCAATTTAATAATTGGTTGTTCACCAGGAATGTTATAATCTCCAAATCACAGAAAAATGAACAAAACCAAGAGAGCAATCTCTCACATCAAGATTGACATAAAATAAAATATGTGGCAATTCCAAGAAGGGTAATGTGACCATTTTTCCCATTACGAAACTGAATACAAGAGATCAACGAGCAAACTTTTGTGACGATATGTTACGGACAATCATAAGATAATCATGGGTATTGGTTAAATAGAATGCAAAGGGCTTTATATTTTTATTAGATTTCGTACACGACTCTACTCTCTTGTCAGAAATTAGAACAGAAAATAATCATGATTTTTTTAAGAACAATATGTTTTTGCTTTGAGAGAACCGTCTTATTCAATTAAACATAGTTAATAAAAATAGTTTATTGCTGTCATCATCAAACAAAAACAATTCAGTATCAAAATTGTGTGTTTAGCACAACACTAAATTTGTGATTACATCGTAGCAAAGCGAATTAAATTATCCGCCCTACAAGCAATTATAATACTTGGTGTCGAAATCTAATATGTATAATTCGTTGTAGTTTCATATTTCGCCCTGTCATATACCCAGAACAAACATTTGCAATATAATACAAAAGACAATATTACTTGAACTGTATATGACCGTCATGTTCTTGCCGATTGCTCTTTAAATTTACGCGCTATCTTTCGAATTGCGCATTCTGATTGGTGGTCTCCACTCCTAGATTGGGTATCATCCCCACCCTTCATCGATTTTCTCATTTGCACCCGAGTTGCCCGCACGCAGCTCCTGAGGTCAGTGAAAGTGCAAAATGCTGTGCAGGTCCGGCCTGAAGCATAGGTAGGATTTTTACCAAAAGCGATATTCCTCAGGAGATCTGGCTCGACTCGAGGCTCTGCGATTTTGAAAAGCTTTCTTCAAAATTTGGGGATACTTGACATGAAGCCCCCAAGAGATTTTCAAAATGTTCTCAAAAACGGCTCCAAATTTTTTCTTTAAACTTCTTGTAAGAATAGTGCAACGGAACCTTGTTCTCTCATATTTGATTTATTTATATTTTCTATACATTGGGCGTACCACAGAAAGGATTCCTAATTCTCTTCTATTATTATTTACAACAATAAGAATGTTACTCTTGTGAATATTGGAAAATCAATACTACGAGAAAATGAAGTAGTACCATGGACCGTTTACAAATTTATAAGAATGTGGGTTTGCGAAGCCCACCTATACAGGATACAGGTATTTATCGTCTATTGTGAGATATTTATACGCAGCATGCTTCTTTTCTTATTCTCCCAAATGAAACGAAATCTTTCAAAAATCACGGCCACCATCAGTACTGGTGCAATGGCATTTATTGACAGTCCATTTTATCTGGCATAGTTGCGGTCATTAATTGCTGATACAAACACATGCATATTTATAGACCCTTTAACCATAGAGAAAATAAAACAAAAAATATATTTACACGCATTCATACTTAAAATTCACAAAAAAATATTTATCCAAGCGCGCATTTTTCTTTGTAATGACCATATTAATTTTACTTTAAGAAATAATGTTTTTTTTTCTTTTCCAAAACACAAAACTTGGCTTTCACACAAATGTCTCTTATGATGAAAACAAAACAGTCACAAACGGAAACACTTTCCTTTGGGTGTCTTGATAATAGCCTGGCGCGGAACCATAAGCACCTTCAACTCCAGTTCATCCCGGTTCTCAACTCCATTCCATGTTTGTCCAGCAGGACGCACCACGGATGTGGACATCCATTAATTTCTTAACATACACTATTTAAAATCCAACTCCAATAGGGTGTCGTTTTCCACCATCCGTACCCCGCCAAGTCTACAGGCGTTCTCTATCGCCTTCCTCCCTTCATTGAAACGATCGCCGTCTCTCTCTCTGTCATTTGTCACATGCACGTTTTTCATAAAAGAATGCAATTTCTTTCTTATTATGACTCGCGCTTTCTCACATTCTCGACGTAAACTAATTATGTAATTTTTTCATACTTCTAACATCCTTAAAAGTCAATGTTTCGTCGTTATTAAAATTTTCATCCTTACATAAGATGTTCTTCCGTTTACTTATCTCACAAAAAACTATAATTTTATCAAGAGTTTTCGAAACTTAACGTCAACTCGTTTCTCGTCCCCCCAGTGGGACGACAGACACGGACGAATACTTGAAAACTACATTGATAACCACCCACCTTTCCTAATTAAAAGCCCTCCCGAACCCACTCACTTTATCCAGGACCGCCCTAATGACATCCTTGACATTGTCCTTCACTCCGTCGACCTAAACGTCTCTACACCTATCCCCAAATATGATCTGTTCGACTATTCTGACCATCTCCCCATCATATTCGCAACTACATCCTACACCCCCTTCCAAAACCCACAACCACCCTCCACATTTATAACCGACCGGAAATCCTTCAATCACATCCTCTCAAAAAAGATCCACTCCCCACCCACCATTTCCTCCATTCCTGAAATAGATAAATCAGTAACCCACCTCACCAAACAGATCAAAAATGCATACCATAAAACCACTACCAAATCCCATTCTGAACATCCCACTCTCCCAACCAATATCCTGAATATGATACGACTAAAACGACAGACGCAGAGACGCTATTACAAACACAGACGAGACGAAGACAAGCGAATACTAAAACATTTACAAAGACAAGTACACTTACACTTACTACGGCATGACAGACAACTTTTGACAAACTGTTTGACGACAACAGCAGCCCCAATCACCTTCACAAGATAACCCGGACAGTCAGAGCACTTCCCACGAAAATATCCCCTCTTCACCCAACCCATCCAACTTACCTTTGACCCACAAGAAATCTCCAACACCTTCGCCCAATCCCTGGCCGTGCACTTCACCCCTAAAAACCTCCCCATCCCTGATAATGTCCTTAATTACCTCCGGACCCCGCACCCACCACTCCACACCCAACGTCCTTCATCCACCACAGAAGCGGAAGTAACCAAGGCCAGCAAAACTATCAGCAATGACAAAGCGCCACGTCCCGAGGGAATGTTACCCTCCCAACTCAAACACCTTCCCAAAAACGCAATCACTCTCCTTACCATGATCTATAACGCCTGCTTCTCCCTTTCCTACTTCCCCATATCCTAGAAGACTGCCCGGGTAACCATGCTCCCGAAACCAGGTAAAGACCATCGGCATCCCTCCAACTATCGCCCCATAAGCCTCCTCCCCATCCCTGGCAAGATCCTTGAACAAATCATCCTTCTCCGCCTCGCCCCCACCCTCAATCCCATCATCCATCCTGCCCAATTTGGATTCCGGGAGGGCCGGTCAGCGGCCCTTCAAACCCTCAACCTTGCCATCTCCATTGCTACCCCCCTCCGTTACCGGAGGGAAATCCCCGCTATTTTCACCGACCTTTCCCACGCTTACGACACCGTAGCACATAACATCCTACTAATGAAACTCCAACCCCACATCCCAATGTACACCTACACCCTACTCCAAAGTTACCTTTCCGACAGATCCTTCTATGTCAGATTCCTCGCCAAGTCCTCCCCCAACTACCCGATCCAAGCCGGCGTCCCTCAGGGCGCCTTGCTTTCCCCCATCCTATTGTCACTCTATGTGAATGATATCCCTCCCACACACGGTGTCAAAGCGTTCCTGTACGCCGATGACTTTGACTTCCTTTCGTCCTTCCGCTCCCTGCCCCGCTCCCTGACACAACTCCAAACCTCCCTAGATTCCCTCAGCCTCTGGGCCCAACAAAGCGCAATCGAAATTAACCCTTCCGAATGCCAAGCCATCCTGTTCTCCTTCCGAAAAGCCATATCCTCACCCCCACCACTCGTCAAATTTCCCAACTTCCCATCCCCTGGAAACCCCAAGTCAAATACCTTGGAACCCACTTTACCCAACGCCTCCTCTGGACCCACCACATCTCCGAAGCCCTAACCAAGTCCCACCGAACGACCAGTATCCTTCTACCCATCCTCAATCATCAATCCCTGCCCATTAAAAAGAAACTCACCCTATACTACACTTACATCCGTCCCATCCTATCCCATGCCCACCCAACATGGTTCCACACATCCGCCATTAATCACCAAAAAATAACACTCCTCGAAAATAGAATCATCCGCCTCATCTTCCGCCCCCCTCCTTAACCGATTCAATGATATCCGCACACGCCACCAAATTCCCCACATCCTCACCTACCTTCACAATTCCTCCCAAACCCAAGTGAGAAACTTCCTTTCCGATCCCACCTAGAACCATCTCCTAGCACACCACCACCACATCCTCCAAGAACCACCCCGCAATAGAACGAAGAAACATCCTTTAGATATCATACAACTCCCTCCTCCAGCAATCTAGCCAGAGGGCAATCGACTAGACGACAACGAATGACCGGACGGACAAGACGACCAACGTGACAAAAAACATAACGAACGTAACCTTATCTAACATCCCATCTCGTCCTAACCCATCCTAATCTAACCAATCCCCACCAAACCCAACTTCACCACCCGCAGAGAGCGAGCCATCCCTCACCACAAAAGTTTTCCTTACCATCAAATATAGCCACCACCTTAATAAAATAACCCGTCTACCTGGCTCCACTCAAACCCTAATAAAATAACCCATCACTCCAGAAGAAAATAACCCATGCTCCCAAACCCACCTTCCAACCAGTCCCCGTCTACGTACGTGGGAAGGTTGGAGAGACGACCAAAACAAGACCACCACGACAACAACAGAGAATGAAGAGCCCTGTATTTACTCGGCAGCCATTCTCCACGACGCCACTCCGGACGCAATCGTAACTTCAATTTCTTTCTATTTCTTCCTATCGATCTACTCTGATTTAACTGATTAATCAATCCCGGCGTAATAAATACACAAAATGTTGTTATAGTCCAGTCAAATGGTGCTCACAATTCCCGGCTCAGGAAAACATTCCGGAAGTTTTTTCTCAACGGTTCTATGTGTTTTTGAGATTGAGAGAAAGAAAATGTCAAAAAATGTATTTTGGGTGGCGATTGATGGCATGTAGCAAGAGTATGTGGCAAGTCCGAATAACTAGCCGAGGCCAAAGGAAATAGAAAACTAATACGGGGAAGTCTGTCCCGTTATATAGCACCACTAGTTTTGACCTCAAATAAATTGTTATAACAAATACAGAGTCTTATATGTATTATCAAATATTGTATTATAAACAATCAAGATTGAAAATGTTTTACTTTTCCTTTGGAAATCAGTTATCGTTTTGTTTAACTTTGATGATTCAAATGAATGGAAAAAGAAGGAAAAAGGTTTTATAATAAAATGTTATAAAATCAATATATATATATATATAATTTTATTTACAATATTATAATCGTTTATTACAAAGGAAACAAACAAATTTACATATTCAAGTACCTGTTATAATTTCCTATGGTTGAAAAGGAATTCGTGACAGTAATACAATAAGTCATTTCATGCGGCAAGAAAAGTCTTCGTCGTTTTCTCTATTGGACAAACAAATCTTTCTTATTCCATGTGAAGACGCGCTTCGTTACAGTACAGCAGTTTGTTGACGATTTGTCGTCTTGTATGTCCAGAAAGTTGCGCTTAAAGTGGTTCGAAGAAAGTGAGTGATTATTTAAGAGTACAACTGAAGAAAAATATTTTCTCAGAGACACACGACGACAACGTGTTAATTCTTAGAAATTGGGCGCATATTACGACAGTGATGTATGAAGGGCGGGCCTGCGAATGCGCCCGACATTAGGTCGACAGAGCACTAGCCCGACATTAGGTCGACAGAGCCCTAGCCCGACATTATGTCGACAGAGCCCTTGCCTGACATTAGGTCGACAGAGCCCTAGCCCGACATTATGTCGACAGAGCCCTTGCCTGACATTATGTCGACAGAGCCCTAGACCGACATTAAGTCGACAGAGCACTAGCCCGACATTAGGTCGACACAACCATAGCCGACATTAGGTCGACAGAGCCATAGCCCGACATTAGGTCGACAGAGCCCTTGCCTGACATTAGGTCGACAGAGCCCTAGCCCGACATTATGTCGACAGAGCCCTTGCCTGACATTATGTCGACAGAGCCCTTGCCTGACATTAGGTCGACAGAGCCCTAGCCCGACATTATGTCGACAGAGCCCTTGCCTGACATTATGTCGACAGAGCCCTAGACCGACATTATGTCGACAGAGCCCTTGCCTGACATTAGGTCGACAGAGCCCTAGCCCGACATTATGTCGACAGAGCCCTTGCCTGACATTATGTCGACAGAGCCCTAGCCCGACATTATGTCGACAGAGCCCTTGCCTGACATTAGGTCGACAGAGCCCTAGCCCGACATTATGTCGACAGAGCCCTTGCCTGACATTAGGTCGACAGAGCCCTTGCCTGACATTAGGTCGACAGAGCCCTTGCCTGACATTATGTCGACAGAGCCCTAGACCGACATTAAGTCGACAGAGCACTAGCCCGACATTAGGTCGACACAACCATAGCCCGACATTAGGTCGACAGAGCCATAGCCCGACATTAGGTCGACAGAGCCCTTGCCTGACATTAGGTCGACAGAGCCCTAGCCCGACATTATGTCGACAGAGCCCTAGCCCGACATTATGTCGACAGAGCCCTTGCCTGACATTAGGTCGACAGAGCCCTAGCCCGACATTATGTCGACAGAGCCCTTGCCTGACATTATGTCGACAGAGCCCTAGCCCGACATTATGTCGACAGAGCCCTTGCCTGACATTATGTCGACAGAGCCCTAGCCCGACATTATGTCGACAGAGCCCTTGCCTGACATTAGGTCGACAGAGCCCTTGCCTGACATTAGGTCGACAGAGCCCTTGCCTGACATTATGTCGACAGAGCCCTAGCCCGACATTATGTCGACAGAGCCCTTGCCTGACATTAGGTCGACAGAGCCCTAGCCCGACATTATGTCGACAGAGCCCTTGCCTGACATTATGTCGACAGAGCCCTTGCCTGACATTATGTCGACAGAGCCCTTGCCTGACATTATGTCGACAGAGCCCTTGCCTGACATTAGGTCGACAGAGCCCTAGCCCGACATTATGTCGACAGAGCCCTTGCCTGACATTATGTCGACAGAGCCCTTGCCTGACATTAGGTCGACAGAGCCCTAGCCCGACATTATGTCGACAGAGCCCTTGCCTGACATTATGTCGACAGAGCCCTAGACCGACATTATGTCGACAGAGCCCTTGCCTGACATTAGGTCGACAGAGCCCTAGCCCGACATTATGTCGACAGAGCCCTTGCCTGACATTATGTCGACAGAGCCCTAGACCGACATTAAGTCGACAGAGCACTAGCCCGACATTAGGTCGACACAACCATAGCCCGACATTAGGTCGACAGAGCCATAGCCCGACATTAGGTCGACAGAGCCCTAGCCCGACATTATGTCGACAGAGCCCTAGCCCGACATTATGTCGACAGAGCCCTTGCCTGACATTAGGTCGACAGAGCCCTAGCCCGACATTATGTCGACAGAGCCCTTGCCTGACATTATGTCGACAGAGCCCTAGCCCGACATTATGTCGACAGAGCCCTTGCCTGACATTAGGTCGACAGAGCCCTAGCCCGACATTATGTCGACAGAGCCCTAGCCCGACATTATGTCGACAGAGCCCTTGCCTGACATTATGTCGACAGAGCCCTAGCCCGACATTATGTCGACAGAGCCCTTGCCTGACATTAGGTCGACAGAGCCCTAGCCCGACATTATGTCGACAGAGCCCTTGCCTGACATTAGGTCGACAGAGCCCTTGCCTGACATTAGGTCGACAGAGCCCTTGCCTGACATTATGTCGACAGAGCCCTAGCCCGACATTATGTCGACAGAGCCCTTGCCTGACATTAGGTCGACAGAGCCCTAGCCCGACATTATGTCGACAGAGCCCTTGCCTGACATTATGTCGACAGAGCCCTTGCCTGACATTAGGTCGACAGAGCCCTTGCCTGACATTATGTCGACAGAGCCCTTGCGTGACATTAGGTCGACAGAGCCCTAGCCCGACATTATGTCGACAGAGCCCTTGCCTGACATTATGTCGACAGAGCCCTTGCCTGACATTATGTCGACAGAGCCCTTGCCTGACATTATGTCGACAGAGCACTAGCCCGATATTAGGTCGGCAGAGCCCTATACCGACATTAGGTCGACAGAACCATTGCCCGACGTTAGGTGGACAGCACCCTAGCCTGACAGCCGACCGTCAGAACTGAAGTGCAGTCCCAGTATGAAACTAACCTTACTAATCTCTCGAGTCTACAACAGCACTGTTGATTCTAAGTAAATATATCTGTAATTAATTAATAGGACATGCTTCGTGATAATTGGGCTACATCATATAAAATGTGTTCATATCCCTAAATTATTTTTATTTATTATTACATGAAATTATTCTATATGGCGATTTAATTGATTCCTCAGTAGACGTATGCTAAATATGAAGCCATAGTTTTCTGGTGAGAAAATTTTGGGGGAAAAATATATTAATTCTCTTGTTGACTCGCTACCAAGTTGTGTAACTTGATACCAGTATATGAAGACTTGATGCATACGCCCATCATTATCACAGATTTCTTGGATGTTAACACAGCATGAAATAAGCTTTGCACGACAACATTCTCATGCAAAACGGTTTCCAACTAGTGGTGATTTCTAAACCTACAACACTCGCCAACAAAATATCGATTGACTTCCGACAGACAATTTACTTGTACAGGTCCGTGCGCTTCCTCAGGTAAAAGATTCTTGATGAATGCGAAAATAAGTGCTGTTGTGTTTCCATTTACCAAAGCTTCAATGTCTGCTCCACTATCCAATAGCACCTTCACGATCTCTGTGTGTCCTTCAGAAGCTGCCACATGAATCGCCTGATTTCCAACACTATCTTGGGCTTTGACATTCGCACCTCTGGTCAAGAGGAAGGAGGCCACTTCCTCGCGACCTTCTTGAGCTGCGAAAATAAGTGCTGTTTTGTTTCTACTTCCCAAAGCTTCAATGTCTGCTCCACTATCCAATAGCACCTTCACGATCTCTATGTGTCCTTTAAAAGCTGCTGCATGAATAGCCTGATTCCCAAAACTATCTTGGGCTTTGACATTCGCCCCTCTGGTCAGGAGGAAGGAGGCCACTTCCTCGCGATCTTTTTGAGCTGCGAAAATAAGTGCTGTAGAGTGATTATTTCCCAAAGCTTCAATGTCTGCTCCACAATCCAATAGCACCTTTACGATCTCTGTGTGTCCTTCAGAAGCTGCCACATGAATCGCCTGATTTCCAACACTATCTTGGGCTTTGACATTCGCACCTCTGGTCAAGAGGAAGGAGGCCACTTCCTTGCGACCTTCTTGAGCTGCGAAAATAAGTGCTGTTGTGTTTCCATTTCCCAAAGCTTCAATGTCTGCTCCATTATCCAATAGCACCTTCACGATCTCTATGTGTCCTTCAGAAGCTGCCACATGAATCGCCTGATTTCCAACACTATCTTGGGCTTTGACATTCGCACCTCTGGTCAAGAGGAAGGAGGCCACTTCCTTGCGATCTTCTTGAGCTGCGAAAATAAGTGCTGTTTTGTTTCTACTTCCCAAAGCTTCAATGTCTGCTCCACTATCCAATAGCACCTTCACGATCTCTATGTGTCCTTTAAAAGCTGCCACATGAATCGCCTGATTCCCAAAATTATCATGGGCTTTGACATTCGCACCTCTGGTCAGGAGGAAGGAGGCCACTTCCTCGCGACCTTCTTGAGCTGCGATAATAAGTGCTGTAGAGTGACAATTTCCCAAAGTTTCAATTTCTGCTCCACAATCCAATAGCACCTTCACGATCTCTGTGTGTCCTTTAGAAGCTGCTAGATGAATAGCCTGATTCCCAATACTATTTTCGGCTTTGACATTCGCACCTCTGGTCAGGAGGAAGGAGGCCACTTCCTCGCGACCTTCTTGAGCTGCGATAATAAGTGCTGTTTTGTTTCCACTTCCCAAAGCTTCCATTTCTGCTCCACTAGCCAATAGCACCTTTACGAACTCTGTGTGTCCTTCAGAAGCTGCCACATGAATCGCCTGATTTCCAACACTATCTTGGGCTTTGACGTTCGCACCTCTGGTCAGGAGGAAGGAGGCCACTTCCTCGCGACCTTCGTGAGCTGCCGAAAATAAGTGCTGTTTTGTTTCCACTTCCCAAAGCTTCCATCTCTGCTCCACTAGCCAATAGCACCTTTACGAACTCTGTGTGTCCTTCAGAAGCTGCCACATGAATCGCCTGATTTCCAACACTATCTTGGGCTTTGACGTTCGCACCTCTGGTCAGGAGGAAGGAGGCCACTTCCTCGCGACCTTCGTGAGCTGCGAAAATAAGTGCTGTTGAGTGTTCCCTTCCCAAAGATTCAATCTCTGCTCCACTATCCAATAGCAGCTTTACGATCTCTGTGTGTCCTTCAAAAGCTGCCACATGAATCACCTGATTTCCAACACTATCTTGGGCTTTGACATTCGCACCTCTGGTCAGGAGGAAGGAGGCCACTTCCTTGCGACCTTCTAGAGCTGCGATAATAAGTGCTGTTAAGTTTCCACTTCCCAAAGATTCAATCTCTGCTCCACTATCCAATAGCACCTTCACGATCTCTGTGTGTCCTTCAAAAGCTGCCACATGAATCGCCTGATTTCCAACACTATCTTGGGCTTTGACATTTGCACCTGCCGTCAGGAGGAATTTCACCACTTCCTTATGTCCTTCGATCGAAGCGTAATAAAGTGGTGTCTGATTTTTATTATTCGATGATTCTATATCTGCCCCTTTCTTCACAAGTTCTTCCATAATGTGTTTGTGACCCTTATTTGCTGATAAGTGCAGGGGTGTTATTGCACAGTGGTCTTTTGCATTTACATTTGACCCTCGCGACAAGAGGTCTCTCACAAATTCGACATCATCAAACATGGATGCTACATGCAATATCGTATTCCCCATTCCCATATCAGAGTTAACATCTATTGTATCATCTGCACTCAACATTTTTATTACTTTGATAGATCTGCTATGCACCGCCAATATTAATATTTCTTCTTTCGCGCGTGAGTTTGCGTCCAACATCGAAGTACCTGTGAAAAGATAAATGCAAGCAAAAATATTATTATCAGTCTATTATGTTTTAAAAGTTAACATTAGGTTTTTTTATATAATACCAGTGTAACTTTCTGAAATTGGTCTCTAGCATTAAATCACTCTATTTACGAGTTTGAAAGCTGCACGTAGAATTTTTCTAGTTAAGTATTAACGTAAAAATTAGTGGTGCTGCAATAGCGCGTACTTTCGTGTATTATTTGTAACTGTTCCGCTGTATTATACGGCTGTATAAACCTGCAAAATATTTTAAACTAGCAATTTGTTTCTGCAGCGAGATCGGATCTTCCAAGCCAACTACGCCGTGGGCGTTTCTTTTACAACATACGAACGCCGTGAGTTCCGAACTCGTACCGACGCTAGAAACGATGTCTCATACGAATATTTCCGACTCGCAATTTTTGAAAATACGGGGAGTTTGCCGAAAATGGAAGAAACCCTATCACACAAACACTCCCAAGGTCAAAATTACGACGGTATAGGACTATGTGAAAATAGAAAAATTGGGGAAGAAATAATAGAGAAAAAGAATGGAGATATATTTGTATTTGAAGGTTCAACCAAAAGTTTAAAAAGTTTTGCATTCTCGGTGAATAAATGATTCAATCAAAGAAGTAGTTAGAACATCTGAGAGAATTATATTATTGCGCTTTAAAAAATCCAGAAAACAAAATAATTCAAGCATACGCACTTATAGGCAACAGCCCCGACAAAGAAATAGAATAATTATATGACATTTCAGACAATACACAAAATCAGTACAGAAGCCAAATCACGTTGGTCTTTGGCGATTTTACTGCAAAATTTGGAGCAAAACAATCAAAGCACTGTAGTACGCGGCGCATATGATATCGAAAAATCGGCGAGAGAGGTGAAAGCCTAATAAAAGTTGCAGAAGGAGAACGACTAAAAATACCAACGGTCTCTTTAAGAAAGCATAAAATGACAGGACATTGCTCCCACCGGAAGGAACTACTCGGAATAAGATTTATCTTACCCAAACAAACAATATAGAACAAGTTAAGGACAGAAACGTTGTAACGGATTTACAATTCGAAACAGATCACCGAGGGGTATATTTGGAATGAAGATTGAAGAAAAATAGAAATAAATATTTTCACAAGAACAAAAGACCAATGTGCAACATAGAGTAAGAAACACTTCAAAATGCAGTCAAATCTCACATGTCAAGATGGAAAAGTAATTGGATGACTTCACCTAACCCAACACTAGAAGACAAATGCAACGATTTGGAACAATGTATCGTCTCAACATGGAAAAAAAGCCACCCCGGCTCACCAAGAATTCAAAAATCATAAATTAAGTGAAAAAACACTTATTTGGGAA